>JBBYHK010000014.1:10011309-10041624 GCA_038382065.1 Adansonia grandidieri | reverse complement strand
GGACTATCTATTTACAAATATGGGCGGGCTTGGGCAAAATTTGAGGCCCATATTTCGGGCCGGGCCGGGCTTGGGCTAGCATATTTAATGTTAATACCATGCTCAAGCCCGGCCCGGCCCACGAGCAGGTCTAATATAAACAAAGGTACATTCATCATTTTAAGTCAGGCTAGTGAGGATTCGTATTCGGGTCATGTTGCAATAGTCATTAAGACATATTTTTATTACAAGATGGAACATTCAATTGCATTTTTATATTAACATATCATGATTAATTGAATGACATAGAAATTTGCACAATTCTAGCTTAATAACCATGCCATAGCCAAATTCATCATGTGTTAAATATGCAAATTTTGCTCATCCATTCATTAAGGGCATTAATGTCATTTCTTTCTAATTTTGATTGTAGGTTAGTGATTAAGCTAATAATACCTTAGGATGATTTAAGTTTAAATCACCAACCTTGAGGCCTATAAATTGGGATGAATGTTCATACTTGTGGCCTTTTTAAACACTTATAAAATTTTAAAAATTCTAGAATATTCATTTTTCTTTCAAGCTCTCATCATTTTTAGGAGAATATCAAGCTTGGAGTAGGTACAATCTCTAACTTTTCTTTTTATTTTCTATTCAATTTCATGATTTTGATGATTGATTTATGCTTATCTATGCTTGTATGAGTCTCTACCAAGGTGTTTCTATGTTCTCTAAGATTTGCCTTTTCTTGTTCATGAAGCTATGATGTTATGCTTTTAATTTACGTGAGATTTTAGCTTGACTTGATCATATTGAAGCATGATTAGACAATTAATTGTTGACGTTCTAACTTGAATCATGTTATCCATGGAAATCAAAATGTTCGAATATGGAATGTTGTTAGGTCTAGGTTTCGGCCAACATCATTGGTTAGGATCTTGATGATTTAAGTTTAGTTGAGAAAATGATATTGAGCCGAAATCATTAAGTTTAGATGATGAAATATTGAGATTTTTAGCTTAAAAAGTGTTCGAACATGCTTAGGCACTTGATTTCTAGTTCGGCAAGCTTAGTTTAATTGGATCTTAAGCTTAATTGATGAATTCTTTCATAATCTTGCTAATTTGAGCTAGTTTTAGCTAAAATCTAAGTAATTAGAGTTTCACTTATGTGATAAATGATGAAATTCGAGGTTCTTGCTTAGCATAGCATTCAAACAAGAAAAGATTCATTTAGCTAGGTTTGGCCATGCTAGGATCTCAGTGTGTTTGAGTGGACTTTGCATAATTGATGCTTAATTAATGAAATTTAGATGAATTAAGTTGAGTAAAACTTGGATAAGCTGAAATTGATGCTTGATTTGATGAGATTAGAAGCTTACATGTTCAATTGTTAAGCTCCAATGATTGAAAGTATGCTTTGATTGTTAACCATGTTGATTGAATTGAATCCAAGCTTATTCTTGTTGTTTGATTGATAACTGATGAGAATTGACAAGTGAATGAGAATGATTAGCTTAGGAGTATTTGGCTATGGTTATTTTGTATTTTGAATAGGTTTTACGGATGATTAGTTGCTTAAACTATAGGTTTGTAAACTAAATATTTGATAAAATTCCTGTTAAGGTATTTAGAATGTAAAAAAATTGTTTTTCTAAAAAGATCCCCTAAGGGTAAAGCTTGGTTCACTTAATCAATAAATAAGTCAAGGTTTGGCTTTGTTTAATACGTTCTTAATGAGCAACTTGGAGATATTAAATAAACTAGCTTGGTTTAAAGCTAATTGAGAGCAAATAAAAATGGTTTTTAAAGTGTAAAAACATGTTTTGTTGAGTCTAAACTTGGTGAGCTTTAATGTGAGTCATTTAGGTGATGTTTAGGTGAGTCAAATTATGTTGTTTAGTATCACTATAGTCACTGGTTTCAGCACATAAGTGAGTGGCATTGGTGTGCCTCTCACTTGTTAAGAATAAATAGTAATGAATAAAAGCAATAAAAGTGAAAACATTCGCATGACTATGAAGCATATCGCCAATGTCCTAAAACATAGTTCTAGGTTAAGTCACTTAGAGATCTTTGTTGTTTTCTCATATAGGACATTCATACATTTTATCTGGTCTCATTGCTAGATGTTCAAATGTTTGAAACGTGTTATAAAAATTTGACAAGACACTTCATGATCACAACTTGTATCAGAGTTACCGTCGCAATCCAACATGGTAGACTCATAAAAAGAAATATTTGCAAGTAGGTTATAGATCTCAGGAATTGTTCTAGTATTTTTCTTGTGATCCTCCTCGTTTAGGCTACACAATAGGTATTGAAAGATTTGATTTCATGATCGGACATATACAAAAAAAAATCTCGAAACACGAGCTATTCACATGGCTTTATTTCTGTGCCTGGTCAATAATATGAGCTATTTTTGATGAGGATAATCATTTTTGTTCATTTTCTCATATTAGATAAAAGTAGCATGAATAAGATTTTAAGCATGTATGGCTCTTTCGATGGGTATTTTGAATGAATCGAGAAGAAAATTTGAAAAATAGGCTAGTCGGACATGTTGTGTGATGAAATAGTATCTAATTAAAAGATTTACGTGACAGCCAAAATGATTTTCAAGCACCTTTTGAGTAATTTTAGTTTTGGAATAATGGGTCAGCATTCATGGAATTTGATTTGGTGATTTTATGTGATAGAAATAATCCAAAATATATTCGAAAAGCTTGAAAAGTCAAATCTGTCTCCTGTTTTCGTTCTTTCCAGGCTTGGTGTTCACTATTTCGAGGTATTTGGAAGCCTCAGAATTGATTTCAAAAGTCATGTTTAGTGAGTCGATAGGTCGAGAAGTATCCTATAAAAGGTCCCTAGTGGCTCACGTCCAACCTTCCAAGTTAAACTAAATAAAAGTGATTTTTAATCTGGCTTTGAATGTTGTGATTTCTTCAATTAGTCCACGTGTACTATTTTTCTGATTTCTTTCAAATGGAGTCAAAATTGATAAAAAGTATTAAAAATGGAGTCAATTAGCAAATAAAAAGTTGTGGAATTTTTCATTTTAAACTATTTTCACTCTGAATCAATTATAAATTCAAGCTAGTCCTAGTAAGCGTATATCAAGGTATGAACCTTAACATATCAGAGCAGACTACACAAAATATTCTATATCAGTCCCCTAACTTGCTGTCCATTATCAGCCCCCAAACTAGATGCCTCTCTCCAAAGTCTGTATGTCCATAAACAAAAAATATTCTGTATTGTTGCCCACTTGCTTTATTAATTACCTCCATATCAATTATAGTATTAATTCTATTTACAACCTTCACCTCCATCTCCTTTCGCCACCATATTGCCAAACCACCACTCAATCCATTATGCTGTACATAGAAAGCCATATTAATCTTACATAACTTCTTTATCCTTTCCAATTTTTCTTCCTTGCTCTTGATTTCCATAGGAAATATCAACTATGAGTCATACTTTTTCCTTAACTCCTTTAGAGCATTCACTGTTAAGGGTGACTTTATCCCTTGATATTTCATGGCCCTTTTGTGGCTAATGTAGGATAGCCACCATAACTTTCAGTAATCAATCACATCTATTTAATTATTAGCACTTCCTATAGATGTCCATTATTGTATAACACCATACCATCTTCCTTTGTGCTTTGATTTCTTCCATGACAGCTTATTTTCTATATTTCTCCAATTTTGCTTTCTTCTATTTTAATCACACTCATTCTGCCTTTTCCTTTTTCTTCGCTCACAACTTCATAAGCATTTCTTACTCCTCCAGTATTATCATCTTTTTTAGTTCTTTTACTTTGAGTGTTATCTTTTCCTATCCTAGCTTTTTGAAAACCTCTTTTGAGGTTTATTATTTATATTCCTTTCATTAGCACCTATTTTGCATACACCTCCTTCTTATCTAGAATCCTATTGTCCTTTACAATGTTGCCCTCTTCCCCATATCATCTTGTGGTAATCCGACATAATAACGGTTTTCTTTTTCCCAAGACAAACCTTCCTTTTTATGCTGTCATTTCCTATGTTTTTCCTTTGCAGATCACCTATCCTTGCAATGATTTCTCTCTAATGCATAGGTATATTTCATCACTTATGCTCAAAGAATTATAATCTTCCAAAGCTCTACTAATGTTCCTATGTTAAGCTATTCTACACCGATTCTCCTTCCTTCTACCTGGGCTAGATGTTATTTCCTCCTCATAAAATACATCAACTTCAACATTATGCATATCCTTAGGACTTATATCATAGGAATTAATGAAAATAAACTTGTTTGTGCCACCTATTTTGTCTTCCTGTTGGCCTAGCTCCATCTCTTTTGCACCCTCCGTATCTTTTTTTTCTACAATATTGATATTTTCCTTGCCTCCTATCATATATTTTTCAACTTCATTACTTTCAATAGTCCTAAACATGTTATCACCTCCTTTTTCTCCATCACCTTCATACCCTTGTATTTGTACATCCTAATGCCCTCGCCTTCCTTATTAATTTCTCCATTTTTTTTTCATCTTCTCCATTCTTATCCTTTGTTATATTGATATCAGCATTGCTACTCCATACCTTTTTTCATCCCTTTCTCCTTTTATATTCTCTATCCCATTCACCCTACCTCTTTCCCTTTATCCTCTAACTATCCATTCTTACCTCTTCTTCCCTAACAATTGTTGCCTTCATCTTAGGCCTATACTTTCTCTTTTGCTTATTCTCCATTAGTGTATCCTTAACGTGCCCACCTTGTTTTACTGAATGGCCCAACCGTCTACAACAACAAAAGTCAATTTTCTCATACTTTATCCTTACCTAGACCTTCCCCAAGCTTTCTTTTGGAACCCAAAATCCCCTAAGCAATGGATCATTGATGTCCATGGCCACTCTCATCCTCAAAAATCTTTAACCCATTCCCTTTTTCCCATGAATTTACATCCACCTTGATTAACTCCCTTATTCTACATCCTATTCTTTTAGCATGTTTTAGTATAAGCATTTGCAAAATTAAGTTATGTGCCTGATCTAGAAATTAACCTTCGAGAAGTTAACCTCTTAAATTGATTTATCCACCTCCCACTTTCTTAAGTTCATGCAAAAACCTATAACCGATCACAGTCCATTCTCCAAGGCATCCTCCATAACTCTCAAACTTGTGAAGGACAGAGCATACATGTTATTCCCGAGATCCCATATGGCTTATATATCTATCCATGACCGCATACTTTGTAACACTCTCTTGACACCCCTCTTACTAAGAATTTAATGGGCCTGAATTCTTCCCACCAAATATGCTGAGTTGTCCTTCCCAATTCCTCTCTTGCGATCATTAGTTTTATCTTTATTTCCTTTGACTCCATGTTACCCAGCACTAACTCCAAAAATCCAACCCCTTAGGGTTTCAATAGCAAGACACCTAGAGGATTTTGGAGTAATCCCCTTCTATTTCCCTGTCAATGGCTAACTTAATGCACGATTTCCCCAAAAAGACGAACATAGAAAACCTAAGAAAAAACTCATGCAATAGACGATTCACAGAATTTGACTTTTGAAAACCTAAAAAAAAAAAAAGCCCTGACTCGACTTGAGCTCACTCAAATCAACCAGAATCCTAAACCAAAAACTCTAACTCAACTTAAAATTGCTCAATCTACAAGATTCCTAAGAAAAAAAAACTCGAGAAAATGACCTAGAACTTGACTTTATTTCGTAATCTCTCGTAACTGACTCTCAGAAAGAAAGGGAAAATCTCATGTAGAAAGAGATGTTCTAATTCCAAGAGAGAGAAAAAAAATCAACTTAGAAAAGTTGAATTGTTTTAAGATAACAGAAAGTTTCAGATTCTTGAAGTTTCAAGTTTAAAGTCCGTCGTAGTTTCAGTTCATTCTTTTCTATTCATTTGATTTAATTATTGATTTTTATGTGTAATACTTGAATATAGCTACGATTTAGGTTATATGCATTAGTAATTTCATTAGAAATCATTATATCCTCTTAACAAGAATTCTTTTTTGCTTTAACGCTTCTACAAATGGAAAAGGTGTAAAGTAATATTAATTTCTTACCTAACTTTTCTTATATGAATTAATTGAACCCTACCATCCATCTGATCACTTTAGAAATAACTCAGCTTTGAAAGGTTTGCATTTAATATAAATTGTTAAATCTCTTTCGCTATTATAGTACGCATTTTTCTAAGTTGTGTGATAATTAAAAGGATATCATAATTTTTAACTAGACCTCTTTAAAGGTCGAAAGATTTATTTAAATATTTTGAAAGATATAAGTTAATAAGTTAGATCAAAAAACGAACTTAAATAAAATTGAAATTTCTCTTTTAAATGAGTTGAGAGACTTTTGAGTCCGACCCAACCAACCAAGGCAGCCGAATTTAATTTAATTTAAAATGAAAAGCATAGCATTTAATTTAATCAATGAATCAATCCAGTACATCCAGGCCAGATGGTGAAGCCACTCGCACATAGTTGAATATTGCTTTCATAGGAGAAGGCACGTACAGAATCTTTCATTTGATTTTTCTTTAATTTCCCTAACCCTAACCAATTGTTGTCCTCTGATTTTGCACGCAACCCTCGTATGTCAGTCTGCTTTTTGCGCATATCGTCCCCTTGAGAAAATCCATTTATTATAATATAAACTCACGCAAGGAATTTATACAAATTTCCAGATCTTTTTGCTACAGAACTTAGATAAGATTAGAGAAGTTCCACAAACTGGAAGGAACAAATTTTTAGGCAAGAATTTTATGTTTGAAAAAAAAAAATTCAGATCTATAAATTTTGGGTAAGATTGGGCTTGAGCACATTAAAATATTATTTACATCGTATTTAAGACTTGACCTAATTTATAAACAACTCAACTTTCAATGCTAAATGAAATAGTATTGATAATCTACTGGCTGAAGAATGAATAAATATATATATATGGGAACCAAAGCTTTGATAATTATAAGCACTTCTTATATTCAACAGAAATTTATTTCCAAAGCTTTGTTTCTATTGACATCATGAAGAGAAAAGTAAATAACAATGATTGAGAAATAAAGATGCTTTACATGATATAAGAAAGATGAAAAAAAAAATAGAGAAGATAGTAAATAAGAGGAGAAACCAAGAAAGTGAAAGATTGAAAAAAAATATATATATATATATATACGTTAAATGTTTATTATATATTTGGTAGGAAATATAAAATGAATTATTATTTTATACAACTTTAGTTAAAATTTTAAATTTTACAAATTTATTTACGTATATCTATATGATATATAAAATCTTTAACTGAGTTTAGTATTATGAGTTAAATAACACCAATTTAACTGAAAAAAATTATATAAAACTCAAATTAAAATTATCTATACTATATATAAAAATTAAGGATATTTAATTCTTTTAATATTAAAAAATAACTACTTAAAAACTATTTTTCTTTTTTAGAATAAATACTCAATTAAAAAATTTATTTCTTTATTTTTAACTTATTATATTTTTTAAAAAATAAATTTAAAATAATTTTTTGGGTCTGATAAATTTTAGTTATAATAAAGCTTTTGATTGATTTTGGAGTCACTGAATCAGGTGACATCAACTCAATAAAAAATTGACAAAAAAACCAAGATTATAAGTAAAAGTAATAGTATATTAATATAATTATATATGTAATTTAATTTTTTTTAAAAAATCACTACTTACTTTTTCTCCATTTAAAAACTATTAACTATATTTTCACTTATTATTTTTATATTTTTCTCTTATCTATTATTATTCAAGTAACTTCTTATCCTTGAAAAAATAAACTACTCTTTTCTTAATAACTCTTAAAAATTTACCTATACTTTTTTAAAATATCATTGTTTACGTTAAGATACTAATTTTAAGTTTTAATCACTCATACTGCCGGTGTAATAAATTCTAATAATATTACAATACTATCACAGGTCTTATTATTTATTTTATTATTTATTGATTTTTGTAAATATATCCTAATGGAGGTGTTTAACCAAAAATAAATAATTTTATCATTCCCTTTATAAAATATTTACTACAGATTGCAATTTCTCTTTAATTTATGCGTGTTTGGGATTTTATGGGACTATTTTTAATGCTTCAAGAGTAATATGGTGATTAAATTAGAAAAATAAAACTAATAGTTTAACAATTTTAAATATTCTATTTCAATAGGTATTTCTTTTTTTTATTAAAATAGGTATTTCTTTTAAAGTCAAGATAATTGGTCAATAATTATGATTTATATTTCATTTATAAAAATAAAATAAAATAAAATATTGCTTTAATCCTCATATATCATTATCTATGCATTGATATTCATAAAATAGACCATTTTTATTTTTATTTTGTTAATTGTTTAGAAATTTACTAACTGATTGACACATGTAACCTAGTCATTAATTTTATAGGTAAAAGTCGGTGTACATGATAAATTATTCTCCTTACGCACGCTAACCTGTCCTTACAATGAAATGAAAGCCGACCTAAATGATGGCGATTTCAGTAGATAAGATAAATTTGATTTGACGAGCTCTCTTGGGCAATTTAAAAGGTTGTGAACGGTGCCGGTGTCGTTGATTTTATACTTAATGATAATTTTATTAAATAAAATATTTTTTATTAAATTAAAATACTCATAGGGTGATAGAGTGCAACGTGTGGAGGTCTAAGATTTTGTTTAGCAGGATGAAAAAATTTTAAAAACATAAAAAAATTAAAAAATACTTTTTTTCTATAGTAAAAAAGAAAGAAATTGAAAAGAAAAAAAATACTTTATATAATTAAAAAAATATAAAAAATAAAAAATATATTATTTTATTATTATATATATTAAAAGTTAAAATAAAATAAAATTTAAAAAATAATCAATAATCTTATAAATATATCTACATGATATATATCACTTTTCTTTTCTTTTTAATTTAAAATAATTTTTATTATTAATTAATATAAAAATAATAATCTTTTAATTTTTCTTTCCTCTTACTTTTTCTTAATTAAACATACTTAATTTTTTTTTTTTTTCATTTTTTCACCATTTTCACACGTTAAAGGCTTTAGTGCCTTATCTGATTGAGGAGGTGTAATTTGTCTATCCCACATCAGTTGTTTTGTGGTGCATGTTTATAAAGGTTTCCATGCTTATGATTTTGATAATAATGTTTCCTTTGTTAAACTGGAAAAAAATTAAACAGCTTGTTTTTCATATACGTTAGGTGGAATTTTTTAATTTTGCTTGTAATTTTGAAAGTTGTTGCGTGTGTTTTATTAAATTATATAAGTTATTAAAAGCTTTAACACATTTAAAGGAGTATGAGGTAATCTCTTTTATAATCTAAAACTTTATCAATAATGTATGACTGGATTTTTTTAAAGCGAAAAGTGACTAAAATATGTAAAATATAATCAATATATAATATATAATTAAGGGATTGGAAAATCTTTGAAACTGAAAAAAAAAATGAATATTGATGTTCATTATATTTTTAAATTATTATTTTACTCACCTACTAAAAAAATTATGCGACAACAATGCTTACATCCTACTTTCCTTACACTATATTCGAATGTAAAGCAAATTATATTATATTTAAACTCCTAATAGAAGTTAATTTCCTAAATTACATAAACGTATTGTATGTAAATATAAAAAAGCACGTTGTATTATCGTAGACTTTTAAACTTTGAATAGCAGTTAATCTATTATAAATCAAATACGTACATTATTTGGATATAAAGCTATGTTAGGCTATTAAATAGTTATTAATAAAATTCCACTACAAGTCTTTGTATTATTATGAATGAAGTATTTTTAGTTCATGTATTATTAAATTTAGTATGTTAGTCTTTGTATTTTTAAAATTATAGTAGACAAAGAAAAATAGTTAATGGCATTAAAAAAACTATTTAAATGCTGATAAAATACTCATATGTATTATATGATATGAAATTTTAAATTTTATAGAAAAAATAGGTTTGTGTTTTGGGTCGATTTTGGGGTTTTTTTTGTATAAAATTTAAAATTTTATATTACGTGATACGTCTGCATTTTATTGACATTCAAACAGTTTTTTTAATACTATTAACCATTATTCTTTATTTGCTACAATTTCACAAGTACAAGCATTAAAATACTATAATGGGATCTTTTCTGAATAGATGAGAAAACGTTGCAAACTAGTAAAACATGATGTAATAAAAAGATGGCGAAGAAAAAGATTAGAGCAAACTCTAGAAGACAAGTACGGAGTCAAGTAGTGATGATGAAGGTTGTAAGTAGCTGAGGGTTGTAAAAATTATGATGGTTATAAGACTTTAAAGAAAAGAAGTTGTAGAGAATTATCTAAAGCTATAAGTTTGCCAAAAAAAAAAAAAAGCCCAAAGGATCCCCCAAATAAAACTTTGAAATCCCTATTTATAGCCTCTCTAAGAGAAGTTACAAGAGTAGTGGGTTGAGATGAAGTTACGAAAGTAGTGGGTTGAAATAAAAGTTACAAAAGCAGTGAGTTGAGGTGATTGTGAAAAGTTACTCCTTTAAAGATGTTTTAGTAACATGGAATAGATATTGATTGTATAACAGCACGCTTAAAATTTTACTGTGTATGCAATGAAAAAAAAGGTAGCACTTGTATTCGAGGGAAAGTTTAAGAAAAGCGCTTCTTAATAATTTTCATATCTGAGCCTCCAAGCCATACTCTCAAAGACATCCCAAACATAGAGAAAACCCAAGAATCATGCCAACCTTCCGGAGTTAACACCACAGCCTTTATTGTGTAGAACTTGCTGTGCTAGATAATGCTACTGCCAAAGAGCGTTGTACCTAAGTAGCTCTACCAAAGTACCTCTACGAAAATACTTATACCAAAGTACCTATGCCAAATAACCTATTCCAAAGTACTACTGCTAGAGTATTTGTTACCAGGTACCTGTGCCAAACTACCTATTCTAAAGAACTTATGCTAGAGTACTCATACCAAGATATTTGTGCTAAATTATCTATTCTCAAATACCTGTGCCATATGTTATTAGCCAAAAATAGACATCTACATTTTGCCCTCTACATGATAATTTTTTTTAAAAAAAATATTCATGCATTGAAAATAATAATAATTAATGATTCAATTTAAGATCAACAAAATTGTACGAGATGCATTCATTAGAATTAAAAAAATGCTTTATGATCACAAATATATATCTTTCTATTTTTATGAAATAATAATAATAATAATAATAATAATAATAATAATAATAATAAGCTTAAATGATATACATAATAAATAAACGCATAAGAAAATACGTCTCAAATTCAAAGAAACGTCAAGCATGTTCACGTTAAAAATGATGAAGGGCTATGCTTCTTGATTGTGCCAGGCCTTGGAAATGTAAACAAGAAACAAAGATTAGAATAGGAAGTCAAAAAAATAGAGATAATGATGGGACATAAGACTTAGAAATACATAACATATACATATAATATTGTACTTTTAATTAAACATGATAAGAATCATGTTAAAAATTATAAAATATTATTTTATAAAATATTACTCACATAATAATAATTAAAAAAATATTATTTTATAATAATATTCATGAAGTAATATCTGTGAGATATTATTCATAAAAAAATATTCATAAAATATTACTTCATAAAGTATTACTCATCAAATAATATCTACAAGATATTACTCTGCAAGGCATTACCCACAGGGTAAAAATAAAATTTAATAATTTAAATAAAGGAGGTTTGCAGCTTTTCCACGTAGAACTTTTGGCCTTTGGATGCGAAAGACATGCCATAATAATTTTTTTCAAAAGTGATCAATGACGTAAAAAAATGATTAAAAATTTACATAATAAAAACACTAAAAACATCACTTTAACGAAGAATGGTATATATTCTCTATTTCACTATTTTCGTTTTTCAAAATTCGTTAACTATAAGTAGGCATGCATATACATATGCAACCCACATTTTTATTTTTTTTACTTTATTACTTTTATCATTATTATTATTTTATTATTATTATTATTATTAACAATAAAAGAGTTATATTTAAAGGGAGAACTTTTTTTAAATTTTAATAAAATAAAATAAATTTTTAGAGTTTAAATTATAAAAAGAGACTATATTTATCATTTATAAATACAAGAGATACTTGATTTTTTTTTTAACAAATCTAAACAAGTTTACTACAGTGAAAAATTTCAATTCTCAGCCTCCAAAATTTCTTTAAGAGAAAAGCAAGTTCTCTTTTTTTTATACGAGAATTTTTTTATTATATTAGTAAGCCGCAGCCAGTGCTTGCATGACGCAAGCAGCAAGTGCCGTTACTTCAGTTTTCCTTCTTTTATTTTTTTTTTAAAATAATAATTATTTATAAATAATGCTAACAAACATATATATATATATATATATATATATATGAAGCTGACAGCGACTACAATTACTTCCACGCAAGCAGCAACCGCTGCCGTTTAAAGCAGATTTCTTTTTTTTTCTTTAAAAGCAACCCCCTTTTTTTAATAAAATAAGTGCATGTATGATCATAGAGTTTTTTTTTCTTTATTGATGCAATTATATAAAATTATTCAACCTTTTTTTAAATAAAATAAAATAAATATGTATGATGATGAATTTTTTATTTTTTTATATTGATGTAATTATAAAAAAAATTTAGTTTTTTTAAGGACTTTTATTCTTACCATGGTGAAGACAATGAACTTGCACAGGCCAAGTTATGGACAACCCTCCAGAGATACTCGTCTAGTTCCAAAGAAAATAAAACGGTTTGCTGGCAAAGCTCCCACCGAGAGGATCACATTTAGAGCAAGTAAGGATGGCACAATTCTTTCGGTCCTTAGGAGTTGGGATGATCCAATTATCAAAGCTAGTGGGACTAATTGTTTTTGGGAATGTGTGGATGAAAAGCAATATGGTTGACATCCACCTACACCGACTGGGTATAAGTTTCAATAAATTACCTTAGAAGCACGTAAGAAAGTATACATCTTGGGTAATTCTGTGTTGAAGTTTAGATTTGAGCAGGGACAGTTTCCACTGTTGAGTACGAAGCTTGCCAGTATCCTGCCAGTTCAAGGTTGCGATGAATGGGTAGACAAAGTCTTAGAAAAGCCTGCTAATGCTACTATACTTAAGAAGGATAGAGTATTTGATGCCGTACGAATTAGCTCTAAACTTTTCCAAGTAAGAAAATAAAAAAAATTGAATGTGTGGCATGCTATTCTTGTTAGGTGGAGTACCTTCTCTCATACCATGATTACTGCTTGAGGTGAATTCACGTTTACTCTAGAGGATGTTTGTGTCTTACTTAGGCTTCCTTGTTATGGAAAGTATGACATTTCTTGCATCCAGCTTACTTCAAAAGAAAAAAATACCTGTAACTTCTTTCGTAGCTTACTTCAAAGTCAAAGCAACAGTTCTAAGGTTGCATGATTTTTTAATTGGATAAGTATTTTCTTTCGTAAATACAATTCTAAGACAGACAAGCTACAGGTCCTACTTATCCAGATCATGAGTTTGAACTAGAAGCATTGTTGATCATATGGTCGGCTCGACATGTATTTCCAGGTTGTCTAGACGATGGAATTTCTCCCGCTTTGATTTCTCTAGCTATCAAGATTGCTAAGGGATTGAGCTTTCCTCCCACTCCATATTACTTAGGTTCCTTGTACAAGTGATTGGACTTGTACCAATCCAAGGCCATGGCTTTAGTTGGATGATATAGAGTCCTGACTTATGTGGATGCTACTTTCATTCAGCTGTGCCTAGGGGAAAGATTCAATTCTTGTACTCCCGAGCCGGCTATATATAACCCATCTAGGATGTCTAACTCAACGATTGTTCAAAAAAGTGACTACAAAGCCTAGGCATAGCTTGCTCGATCACCAAAGAGATATATTCTTTAAGTGATGGAAATGGCAAATGAATTTAACTCGAGGCCATATGTTAAACCACTCAATGGGTATGGAAATCCTGCTCTTTATTATGACTTAACTACTCTAAGTGTGAGGAGAATAATTTTTTGTCTATGGGTAGAGAGTTGTGCATTACCTTGCATGATTAAAAATTCTAGCTTAGGGATTGTTAAAGATTCATATTTAGCAAAAATGAATCCTGTATCTTAAGTAGCACGTCAGTTTCAGGTATGATCTAGGAGTTCCTTCTGCACCTCTCAAGCTCAATGAAACCTTTGCCACTATTGTGTCTCAGTTCCTTAAAGGCTCAATGTGGGAGCTTCTAGTTAAAAGTCTGACTATTTCAGCATTTGATAAAGTTGGCATGCATTCATCTAGTTGGATGGCTTATTGGGTTGTATAACTAGATAGGTAGAAGGATTTTGTGAGGCCTTTATCCCATCTTAGAGCTAAACGTAGACCTCCTAACATTACCATATCCCTGCGTTTACTTGATAAACCTAAGCAAAAGACTTCCATAGCTATAGATGTTGATAATGATGTTGATGATGAAGAAAAAGAAGATGATGATGTAGCATCAATCCTTCAATGATGAGAAAGAAGCTGTATTTTATCTCAGTCATCTCAAAAAGTAAGATTACCCCTTATTTTATTCACATATATATAAATATATATAATTCACTTTTCACTTCATCGCTTTCTTACTTTTATTTCTTGTAGGATGTATTAAGTACCTTTTAAGCTAACTTCAAAGTTAATGATTTTCAAGTAAATGAGACAAGGGAGTAGGCTGACACTAATAGTGATTGTGGTAGTATAGAGCCATATGATGATGTGTACCTTGACACATCAAGTAATTCTAAGCCGAGAATTGATATGACTTGTTTTAGATCAAAGAATACCTGAAAGAGATGTTATACTTCTGATATCGCTGAGATGGATACTCTTCTTTCTTCACCATGCCAAATAATAAATTATATAGAGACTACTCAGAGTCAGGAAAGGCAACATACAAAAACACTATTCAAGATGGTATAGGTGATGTTAAAGTTACTAGTACTGCACCAGTTGTTCCTCTTACTTCTTCCTCCCTAGTACTAAAAGCTAGAAGTTCCAAAGTAGCTCTTAGTACTTTTGGCATAGCTTTCGAAACTACTTTTGGAGCAACTACTTTTGGAACTACTTTAAGAACAGTTACTTTTGCGGTGGCTTCTACTTTTGGAGGCAACGCTTTTGGAACAAGTGCTTTTGGGCCAAATACTTTTGTTTCACCTTTCTCTCAAACTTTTGGAACCATTAACTCTTTTGGTACTTCCAAAATAGATTTTTGTAGTTTCCTCATTGCCTCTCGACACTAGAAGTACTTGGAAGGCATCTATCAAAAATAGAGTAGGTTCTAGAGAACTTGCATCCTGCAATCCAAGAGATTTGTTTGGAGTGCACTAGTGTATTTGGGTGATGGTTTAATAATAGCTGATGCCCCATGGTCAGATATTTCTACAGCAAAGTTGGAAGAGATGTTGACACTTATGCATGACGCCACCAAGGTTAGTTTTAGACTAGAGTGTCTTACTTCTTGCATGTCTTGGGCCAGAGCTATTCCTAGCATGCAGGTAGATGAAACCCAAATAGAGACTCGCCTAATGAAGTAAACAGGAAGCTTACCTACTTAAGCAAGAGCTAAAAACATATCAGCATGAGCAGTTGGAGCTGCAAAACCAATTAGAAACTATTTATAATCTTCGTAGTTCTAGTTCTTCTCCATGAGATAATAGAATAAACTTGTTTAGTTTCAATATATTTTCTATTTATTTATTTATTATTATTTTTTTAATTGAGTTGTATTGGAACTTTTCTATTTAATAATAATACATGTTAATTTCTTTATAGCCATGATAAACTTAAGTAAACATCATACACTCTTTTAATTATTTTTTTTACTATAGTCACGTGGCCTAAAGGAACCATCTACTTTCATTAGGGAGATTAAATCTTAACCTTAAATGAAGTAAACTATTCAACCTTTAAAAATAAGCTTTAAACATGCGGCTAAGGGAAACTACCCACTTTCATTAGGGAGATTGAATCTTAACCTAACACAAAGTAAATTATTCAACCCTTCTAAATAAGCGACTGTGACCAAGATATGAGCAATTATAGTTGCGATCAAAGGGAACTATCAAGTATTATTAGAGAGAATGTATCCTAACCTTGAATGAAGTAAATTATTCTACTTTTTTTTGAATAAATGATTTAGGCCAATATATGAGAGATTGTAGCTACGACCAAAAGGAACTATCTACTTTAATTAGGGAGATTGAATCCCAACTTAAAATAAAGTAGATTATTCAACCTTTTTTTTTAATAAATAACTTAGTCCAATGTATGAGCAATTATAGCTATGGCCAAAGCTTAACCATCACATTACAACCCAAATTTGAGCATAAACTTCTAGCTAGTTTGTGATTAAAGTCATAGCCAATGTAAACATTAAAGCTGCACTATGACAAAGTCAATAGAATATAGCCAAAATTTAAACGAGCGGCTGGCATGAAATTAATTTTTTCTTTATACATATCATTGTTCTTTTTAAATGAGCATAACAGTAAACTGAGAATAATAAATAAGTACTACATGACATGAACTTGCATTTACGAAAATAAGTGTAAAAAATTAAAGATAAAGTTTAGAATTCTTACATGGAATTTCTTGACATATTGGAAGTTAATAAGGGCAGCAATAGCATTGTTCTTTGGGTTAATCAACTCACAATAACCACTTTCATTCACTTCATGTACAATATAAGGTCCTTCCTACTTTAGAGTAAACTTAGGAAGCTAGGGTTCCTTTTTTGATATGTTCAGCCACATGGAGGACTAAATAACCCTTTTTAAAATTTTTCTTTCTCACTAGCTTGTCATAATCTCTACTTAAGCTCCTTTGATACACTGTGAGATTCTTCTTTACTCTATCATATTTTTCCTCCAAAGCTTCTAACTCCAAATCCACATGCCATCATTATCAAGTTCCGCATCTAGTGCTAACGTTGCAGATAAAACTAATATCTCTACAGGAAGTATTGCTTTTATTTCATAAACAAGTGAAAAAGGAGTTGCCTTTGAAGGTCACGCTTAGAAGTCCAATAAGCCCATTGTGCCACTGGCAATGCATCTCCCCACATCTTTGGATCCTCACGTACCATATTGCTTAACACCTTGAGCAATGTCTTATTAGTAGCCTCAGCTTGTCCATTACCTTTTGGGTAGTAAGGGGTTAACTTAACATGATCTACATCATACAAAGCTACCAATTCCCTTACGTAACTGTTAACGAAAAGCATTCCGTTATCCTATAAAATTCTCTTTGGTATTCTAAAGTGACAGACAATATTCTTCTGACGAAATTAGCTATTGCAAGGCCTATTGCTTTATTTAAGGTGATAGCCTCTACTCATTAAGTGAAACATTCTAATGTTGTCAATATCCAAGCATACCCCTTAGAAGGAGGATTGATAGGCCCAATCAGATCAAATGTTCAAATGTAAAAACGCCAAGGAGTGGTAATGCTACCGAGTTCCACTGCTGGAGCATGTATGACATTACTATAGATATGGCATGGGTAACACTTCCTTGTGTGATGTGTAGCATTAGCTTCCATTGTTGGCCAATAATACCCTAAGTCTAAGAGCTTGTGATATAATTTCCTACTCCCTTCATGCTCTCCACTACTCCCATCGTGTACTTCATCTAGTAATGAGATCACTTCAGATGGAGAGACATACTTTAGAGGTTTATTAGAAAATAAAACTCAAAATTGATCATTCCTATTTAGAAAGAAACGTTGAGCTATCCGCTTAAGTTGTCTGGCATCTTGTCGATTAATTAGAAGAACTTCATTTCTAAGATATTCAATATAAGGCCTGCACCAATCTCTCGCGCTTCTAACAAAATGACATTCATGTACATCTGGTGGTTCAGAACATCTCTTATAAGACTTTTACAGTTGCAAAGCATCCTTAGCCATGGTTGGCCAAATTTAGCTTATTCTTTGTAGTAAAAGATGTAATGATAGGCCTTCTTCCCCACACTACTTTTATGAGCTACTTCCAACCTTTCTTTTGCCTCATTTTTGGAAACACACTTTGCAATACTCCACTAACGTCTCTATGATACAATATACCATGAATTAAAACAAAATGCTTTAGACTTGGAATACTAGCAGGAGTAGCTTCAAGCAATTTATTGATAATAGGTACTTGCTAATCTTCACTATCATTATAGTTTAGAGGCTGAAGTAACTCACTAGTTGGGCATGGTAAATTTCTTCTAACCACTAACATAGCGATGTTCTACTTTTTCTTCTAAATATGAATTTAGGCAGCTAGGGTAGTAAATGAATAAGCATAACTATTTATGGCTCTTGGACTATGCTTACATCATTAGTATGAAACTTCTTCCATAAAGCTTAAATAAGAGTTTTATAAGAAGCTAGCATGGGTTCCGTCAAAGCAAACTCATCATTAGCTTGCTTGATAATGAAATTAGAATCTCCATAGATGCACCGCTTATCAATCTTAATAATAATTGTTGGAAACAATCCTAAAATAAGTGCTTCATACTCTACTTTATTATTGGTGTAGGGAAAATCCAACTTAAATGCCAAAAAGATTAGTTCTCTACTCAATTTTGAGGAGTTTAACTTTAAACCCAAAATTAAAGAAGTTCATTCTCTGCTTGACTCATCATCCTGGGGGATGTCACTTC
This sequence comes from Adansonia grandidieri, assembly GCA_038382065.1. Lineage (NCBI taxonomy): Eukaryota > Viridiplantae > Streptophyta > Magnoliopsida > Malvales > Malvaceae > Adansonia > Adansonia grandidieri. The sequence goes on along the minus strand of JBBYHK010000014.1, from coordinate 10,022,902 downwards.
TACTTGAAGAAGAGAAGGTTAACTCAAAACCCTCCACGAAGGAATTGATTGCTCTACCAAGAGGTATCAAAACTATGCCAACACTTCCTCTACCACTAGTTGAAAAGCCATCAAAATACAAACTCTATTCCCTTTCTTTTTTATATCCATAAAGCATACTTTTTTAAGCAATTTACCAAGAAGACAATCTGATATAACCTCATCCTGTTGAGATGAAAAATAAGCTAGTAAATCTGATAATGCTTGAGACTTTACGACCTTTGGGTAGGAAATTGATATATCAAACTCGCTCAACAACACAAGCCACTTTGCAATCTCACTGATAAAGTTAGCTTGGAGAGTAAATACTTAATAGGATTAGACTTAGTCACCACAATGAGTTTATAAAGTAGAAAGTAATGATAGAGTTTCTGAATAGCAAACACCAAAGTGAGACAATATTTCTCCATTGGTGGATAATTCAATTTACTACCATGCAAGCATTTACTTAAGAGTATACGAATAGCTCTTACCTATCGACTTCTTATACCAATGAAGCACCTCTAGAGTTGGGAGTACAAGTGAGGTATAACATCATTAGTTGATCCATGATTGGCATTGTCATTGAAGAACTCAGGATCTGCTTGATCTTTTCAAAAGCTTTCTATTGTTGTTCGCCCACACAAAAGGAACTCCCTTCTTCAACAGGCTCTGGAAGTGTGTGATTATTTTTTCCTAAAGCTGGAATGAACCTCCTAATGTATGAAACTTTTCCCAAAAGACTCTTAAGTTACTTCTGATTTATTAGATGAGGCATAGACTAAATAGCTTTTACTTTTGCTGGGTCCACATCTATACCTTTTCTATGCACCATAAAACCCAATAACTTTTTAGCAGCGACACCAAAAACACACTTCAAAGCATTCATACAAAGCTTGTAGTTTTTACACCTATCAGACACCCTTCTCAAATCTTCTAAGTGGTTAGAGGATTGCTTGGACTTCATCACAATGTCATCTAAATAATCTTCCATGCAGTCATGCATCATATCATGAAAGATCACTGTCATAGCACGTTGGTAAGTTTCCCCCTACATTCTTCAATCCAAATGGCATAATAATGTAATAAAAGTTACCCAATGGAGTTTTAAAAACTATTTTCTCTACATCACCTAAAGCCATCTTAATTTGATTATATCCGCTGAACCCATCCATAAATGATAACATTTCATGACTAGCAGTAGCATCAACCAGAGTATCAATATTTGTGAGAGGAAAATCATCCTTAGGACACGACTTGTTTAGATCCCTCAAATCAACACACACCCTAATTGTCCTATTTTTTTTCTTTACTGGCATAACATTTGCTAGCTAAATAGGATAATGTATAGGTTTGATGAAACCTACCTTAAACAATTTATTTAGCTCCTCCTTAATCTAAGTCTACACCTCATGCCATATCACCCTGGCTTGTTGCTTAATAGGTTTACTCCCAGGAAAGATATGTAATTCATGAGTAAGAAGGCTCTCATCTAACCTTAGCATTTCTTCATTAGTCTAAGCAAATACATCTCTATACTCCAGTAAAAGCTAAACTAATAAAGTTTTCTTTTCTTCTAAAAGATTCTTGCTTATGAAGAGAGGTTGTACTAGTTTTCTTTCCCCTACCATATTGATCTCTTCTAACTCATCACCTTAGGGCTTTGGCTGATCTTGCAACTACTCTGGTACTTGTGCTTCTTTTGCATCTTTTCACATACGAGTTGCACTTGGGAACAAGAAGGTCGTTGATCAGATGATTCCCATGGTATGGAATCAGAAAAAAGGTTTTTCTCTTGACTCTATGCCCTATCATAAGTAATACACCGTTTTTCCATCTTCACGTGTGTTTGAGCTAACTCTAGTATCTTGTACTCTTTCTTTCACTTCTTTATCCACACTCGTATTCCCACACTTTTTTTCCTCTTCAGTGTATTTTCTTCTTCTTACTTTCTTCATCCTTTTTTCCTACATACTCTTTCCACTTTGGAAGTGGAACCCCAATAGGTCTAGTAATAACAGTCTTTCCCTTTTCTACTACATCCCTAAAGAAAAAAGCTTTTGTGTAATTTACCTTATTTAGTTCAAAGGGTGCCTTAATAACAAGAATAAAAATTTTTTCCCCTTTCAATAGCCTTTGATTCACTGATGACGTGTATAAAATATGATATTATGAGGGTGTAGAAACTTCTTCCCTATGAGAACATGGTAGGCCATATCTGCATCAATTACATGGAAGCAGGTTTGGTCTTGAACAAGCCCTATTTTAAAATTCACTATTACCTGCCCCAAAGTTTTAATCTCCTTCTTGTTGAATGAAGTAATGGTCATGGGATGCCGCAAGCTCTTGATATCTATCTTCATTGCCTTTAAGGTAGACAAAGGCATAAGATCCATGAATGACCCATCATCAATAAAGAGGTCCGTTTAATAGGATAGCCATTTATACTACTCTCCACAAAAAAAAGGTTTATTATGGTAGGGGTGTGACGTGCACCTATCCGCTTTTGTAAATGCTATTGCATTTTTGTATCCATAAGACATTTTTCCCATAGGCTTTCCTACTAAATTACACTCTCCATACTGTTCACCAATAATCTTTACCAATGACAAAGCTATTTCTTTTCTGGATTCTTCTGAAAATCTTTATTAATCAAAGAAATGTTTGAAGTTTGGTGTTTTCATGAGGGAGTTTGCAATAGAAAAAGTAACCATTTTAGCAGCTTGTACATCTTTTGACTAAGCATTTGGAAAAGTGGAGTCATTATTTGGTGCATGACTAATAGTGTTCACATGCACTCTTGCATTCTGATAAACTAGTAGAGGATTATTTTGAACTCTATTATTCCCAATGACAATCTCCCTAGCTTGCACACTCTGATGAAATATTTTACGAAGGTTTTTACACTCCACAGTTGGATTACCTACCTTTTTATGAAAATCATAATACCTTGGGTTAACTTTTTCCTTGGCGATCGAGGGTCTTGGCACATAATGCATGTTTATGTTACCATCTCTGATCCACTCTTAAAGAAGAGCTTTCACTCTGTCTATGGGAACCGAAAATAAAGGTGGCAGGTTAACTCCATTATCTTATCTCCCTCTGAGGTCATCCTTCCTAGGACATATGTTAGGCCGTAATGGACCTCTTCTTTCCCTTGTGTTTTCTCATTCGATGGCATTAACTTCAGGAGTATTTCTTCTCGAGGACCTATTATTTTGCCTTTGTCTCGTTATAGTATTATTGGTTCTTTCGGCAGCTCCACAAGTGTAGTAAAGGTTGGCAAGGGTAAGTTCTCCAAATGCACCCTATATTCATTAAACATCCCTTGTATGCACACATTCACTAACTCTTTCTCATCATGCAAGTCTTGGATGTCCAACACCTTTTCCCTAAGCGTTGGATGAAATCCATAAGATCTTCCTTCAACTTCTGATGTCCTCTCCCTAAATCAATCAATGTGACTTTCTCCTAGGTAAAAAAAAGGAATTTTTCATTGAACATTTTACACATTTGGCTCCATGACTGCATGGAACCAGGAGCAAGGTTAACATACCAAGTGTACACTTTCTCTATCAGTGACTTAAAAAATTCTTTTAAATTTAAGTCATCATCCAATCGAACAACCCTCGATGTCTCCACAAACTTCATCACATGCTTACAGGCATCACCATATTTTCCATTAAATTGCTTAAACTTAGGACTAGCGTACTCCTTTGGGTATTGTTTAGCAGTTACCCTAGCAGGATATGGAAGTTTAAAATCAAACTAAAAAAAAATAAGGCTTTTGTCTTCTGATCAAGCAACTTCTTAAGCTCCTCCTTTGTAATGAAGGTTTGAGTTTCACTAGTTCACGCCACCAATATAAAAGTTCCAACTTGGGTGTTTATCATGCCTTGATTTTTAACAGGAGTGGTTTGGGTGTTGATGGTTAAGGTGTGAGTGGTAGTGTTGTTTAGGCCAAGAGTTCCAAGGAGTATAGGGTTAAAGGCATCATATGTGTTTCCTCCATTGCCATTTGCGATGGAAGTAACTCTACCAGAGTTGTTTCCATTTCTGTTATTCATAGGTTGGACATGTGAGGTAGTAGCGTTGGAGGAGGATGTAAAGTGGGAAATGTCTCCATCATCTTTCTATTCTCTTCAAGCATTTGCATTCTTTCTTCGTTCGCTTTCATCATCTTCATTAGATCCTGGATGTAAGATGTGACTATTTTGTTTTGGTTTCTGGTAGAATCTTCCATATTTTTGATGAAGCAAAGTCAGAAAAGTTTTACTTAATGCAATAGCTTCTCCATAGTGGAGTTGCCAAAATCTAATGGGTTTTTTTTAATAGATGAGGAAATGTTGCAAACCAATAAAAAAGGATATAATAAAGAGATGGCAGATAGGAAGATTGGAGTATGCCCTGGAAGATAATTACCGTGGCAAGTAGTGATGATGAAGGTTGTAAGTGGCTAAGGATGGTGAAAGTTAAGGTGATTATAAGATTTCAGAGAAAAGAAGTTGTAGAGAATTCTTTAAAGCTATAAGTTTGCCCAAAAAATGCCCAAAGGATCCCCCAAATGAAACTTTGGGATCCCTATTTATAGGCTCTCTATGAAAAGTTACAAGAATAGTGGGTTGAGATGGAAGTTATAAAAGTAGTGGGTTAAGATAAAAGTTACAAAAGTAGTGGGTTAAGGTGATTGTGGGAAGTTACTCCCTTAGGGATGTTTCGATAGCATGGAATGGACATTGGTTATATGACAACATGCTTAGAATTGTCCTGCCTGTGCCATGAAAAAGAAGAGTAGCACTTGTATTCCGGGAAAATGTTAAGAAAAACGCTTCTTAACAGTTTCCATATATGAGCCTCTAAGCATACTCTCCAAGACATCTCAAACACGGAGAAAACCCAAGAATCCTACCAACCTTCTCGGGTTAACTCCACGATTTTTATTACGTAGAACTTACCGTGCTAGATAATGCTACTGCCAAAGAGTGTTGTACCCAAGTAGCTCTATCAAATTACCTCTGCCAAAATACTTAGATTAAGGTACCTATGCCAAACTATCTATTCCAAAGTACTTCTGCTAGAGTACTTGTGTCAAGATACCTATGCCAAACTACTTATTCTCTAATACCTATGCCATATGTTATTGATCGAAAATAGATATCTATAAATACTAAATTTAACAATATAGAGACTAAAATGCTCCTTTCACTATAGTATGGAAATTTCTAGTGAACTTTTATCATCATTTCTTACGTGCTAGACCATTGAAATTTGAAAAGAAGTTAATTTATAATAGATCACATTTTTGTCTAAGACACTGGCTTGTAAAATTTTAATTTCCAAGTTTTAATTTAAATTCTTTTCTTTGACTACTGTTTCACTTGGCAAATTATACTATGAAATGTTAAATCTTTTTCACTTATTTATATTCTAAATTATTATATTTATTTATAAATGTAGAACAAATTATACTAAACTAAAAAAATTCTCTTTTACATTTTTCATTTTTTTTTTCACAATATGCAATTATCCTTATGCCAATATATTCACTGTATTATAAGTCAATGTTGAATTTTCTCTATGTACCTGAATTTCTTTGAATTCACCATTATACATTCACTTTTATTGAATTTTATTACTGTACATTTAATTTTGTTTAAACATAAACAATTAAGCCGATCAAAATTAAAGTTTTTACTGAAAAATTATTTTGTGAAATTTTTTATATATTAGTGTTTTTTTTTTTTGTCTCAAAATCGCTAATGTTTGATATTCTTGATTTTGACAAAATTATTGGGAAATTGATTAATCATATTAACCATTATAAATTAGAAAAAAAAATGAATTAATTTCTTCATTTTTAACAGTCTTAACTATCTTGATTTTTGCAAACAAATTCAGTACAAAAGATATAAATTAGAATATCATAGTCAAGTGAAGAAAATAGGAAAAAAGAAAAATAAATACATAAAAGATGCCTTCTTACGACGGAAATAAAGCTTTTATAAGAGAATGTTCAACATTAAAATGATTATCCTGTCAATTCGAAGCGTTAAGTCTCACTTATAAATAAATAAATAAACAAAAGTAAAAACTACAAGAAAACGAAAATGAAAATGAAAATGAAAGCCCTCCTCTCTGTCATAAATTTACGTTTTTTATTATCTCACATCTTATTTTTCAACCCTAAAAATGTCACATTTATATTATTTTATCCTTGTAATTTTTATATATTTTAATATATTTAGAAATATATGATAATTTTTAACCAATTTTATGGACGCAAATGGAATAATTATCTTCTATACTGGGTTATCACTGGTGCAGCCGTTCTATCTGCCAATTCAGTTAAAATGCTAATTGGTCGGCCCGTTACAACTTGTTTAGATATTGAGCTGTCATTTTCCTTATGTTAGATCCTAATTCATTTCATACGTACCATTAATTACTGCATTTAGGCCATAGCTACTTAACTAAACCCTGCATAATTTACTTGCTTCATAAAACAAAAAACGAGATACAAGAAGTTTTTTTTTTTTTTTTTCTCCCTAATGAGATTATTTTAGTTTGCACTTTGCATATTGTTTATATATGTACACAAGAAAAAATCTATTTATATTAGTATAAAATAAATTAATTTTTTATGATTTTATAATTTTAACATAATTAATATTTTAATAAATTAATAATTAAATTTAATAATTATAATTGTAATTGTTATGCATTTAAAATTTTAAATCAATTTAATATTTCTAATATAATTTTATCTTTTTAAATTAATGCTTAACGGTTAAAAATTTTTATGTCGAATACATAATTAAATATTTTTAATTTACTTGATACTTGCATTATCTATAAAAATAAAGGAGGAAATATGACGATGGTTTGGTTGCTAACGTGGGGGTCTACGTACTTTTTAGTTCTAACATATATAAAGGCTTATGTGCTTCCCACCCCCATTGAATTCTTTTTTTCTTAATTTTTTAAAGCATTTTCATTGATATTTTTCAATCCATCGTCATCCTCGAAAGATAAGGAAATTAATTTTTTTTTTAATATTTTCCCTTCCTCAAATATCCTAACAGCAAATAAGAAAAGAAAAAGGAGAGGTAAATAATCATATTTTTTTTAATATTTTCATTTGGTAGCTCACAAAATTTAAAGTAGTATTTAACCATAGCTAACTAAATTTCCGGTGAAAGTGCCAAGACAGTCTTTTCATTTTAGTATAGTTCCAGCATGGGCAGCCCATATTTTAATAATTTTATTAGTAGGTCTTTTGTAACACACTGACTTCTACTACGAGATGTTGGGGAAAAAAGGAATATAAGCCATAGTGGGTTGCCATATATATTTTTTTTCTATATAAACCATTGTTCCGTGTTCACTTTGCAGCCACAAATCATAAGCTTAGTTTCGTGCCTTTAAATTTCAGGTTCAGGATCTTGTCTTCCTTCACCAAATCATCATTTTTTTTTTTTGAGTATTTAAAAACTCATGAAAGTTTCTGCAATATTCCCTTTCTGCCGTTGACAAGTGCTTTGATCAGGTTGATTCCAAAATCTTATACTTTCTTGTCTGAGATTTTAGCTCCTTTTTCCTTATAAATTTTTAGTTTATGTTTATCTCCCAATTGGTTTTATTGAATGAAAGAGCCGTCAAGGGGGAAAAAGAACCTCAGTTGTATTGAACATCAGATTCCAATGACTTTTTTGGTTGTTTCTTATAAGATATAACTTAAACGGAACCATAAGCCTAAAATTTGCAAAAGTTTCGTTGGGAAAACTTGCTGTTTATTATTACGCATCCAACTTATTAATTACTTCAAACCATGTGTGTTTCATTGAAGTAAACTTTGCAGTTTTTGTTGTTATCCTGATGTATTAATTTGTTTCGATACAACAGTGCCAAGTGTTGTTGCACTAGTTGTCCTGGAATCATCATCTCCTAAATTATTAAGCAACAGTAGTTGGCAGCTGCTTTTTGATTTAGAAGAGAATGTGGAAGCTTAAGATTGCAGAGGGTGTCGATGGCCCATACTTGTTCAGCACGAACAACTACGTCGGCAGACAAACCTGGGAATTCGACCCTGACGCTGGTACCCCTGAAGAGCGAGCCCAGGTTGAAGAGGCTCGTCAAAATTTCTACAAAAACCGCTTCCAAGTCAAGCCTAGTGGCGACATCCTTTGGCGTATGCAGGTATCTGTCTCTTTTTAACGTGAATTTTCAATCCGAATGCATTTCCAAACCCCCCATTCTTTTGGGATATTTTTGGCCTATGCCCGTCATTACAATGCCTTAACTAAAGGCCAAAAGACACGGTCTAGAATTAGCTTTTTGGTGTCAAAGAATAGTGTCGTAATATGACGTAAGAACTAAGAAGCCAAAAGATTTTACTTTATATTTCTTGTCTTTTCCTTGGAAGCTCCGAACCCTGAATCCTACAATAAATTCTTCCTTCCTTTACCTATTATACATTTTCACTACTTCTTATATAAGCTTTATTAGAATTACCATTTTTTTTAATATTCCTCGTGGACCACACTTTTGGCAACGCAGCAATGCAATCTTCTCAGAATTGGGACCAAATAAATAAACTGGTGGGGGGATTATACGAAGCTTCTCTTCTGACTTTTTATTAGATAGCTTTTAGCTGGTCAAGTGCCGATTTTTTTTTCTTTTATTTATCCAACTTCAGGATTGGTGATTGATCCTTTCCCATCTTCATCCAAAGAGGTTTTCAGTTAAAACTTCTTTTAGTAAATAAGATGGGAAATTGTAGCATCGAAGCTAATAAACTATTGACTTAATAATTAAAATATTTTTAAATTATTATTTAAGTTTGGATTTGATTTGAAAAAGCAAAAGGTAAAAGATTATTCAAATGCTAGATCTAACTTCATATCTGTGGTACCTCGTCTAGAAACATGATCAATTGAACCAACACTCAAGGTTATTTATCGGTTAAAACGCTCTTCTACTTTTGCTTTTTTTTTTTTTTTTTTCTTTTGGTTGAAGGGTTCAAATTATATTTCTAAGATATAAAGCATAAAATAGGTAAATTCTGATTACTTTTTTTTGGGGGGGTTATTTTTCTCCAACCTACTAAACAAGCCTACCATTTTTATTATTCTTTTAAAAGTCGAATGTTTACACGTAAAATACAAAAGATAGTATTATGAATATACGATTTGTCATTTGGCATAAAGTAATTGGCACTCATATGCCGATTTCAATAACAAATTAAAATATGCTTTGGCACAAAAGCCAGGAAATAAAACGATCATGTACAAAAGATCATGTTTGATAGAGAAGACGTAGAACTATTCTTTTGTTTTTTTTTTTTTTTTATTATTATTATTGTTATGACTACTCTATTTTCCTAATATTTTGACACATGTTTTGGGCTTTTTATTTTTAAATTCGAATATCAATTATCACATTAAGTAAACATGAATGATTAGCATTGAAAGAAAAGTTTATTTCAAAATACGATTTTTTTTTTAAATTCTTTCAAATAAATCCCAAAAGAAAAAAGAATTAGAAGTTTGAGGGGAAGTGACATGCTTTTGGTGTGGGATGGTGGAAGTCAAAAAAAGAAGGAAATGGTAAAAGTGGCTAAACCGGAACAGTAAGAAAAAGGAAAAAAAAAAAAAAATAGCGACGACTTAGAAAGTTTTAGGCATCCAAGCCAACAACTTTCGTTATCCATTTTCTGACAGAAGGAAAAATGAAATGGAAAGCGCTCAATGATGTGTGTTTCTCATTGATTTTCTGTTTAGATTCATTGTTAGGCTTAATTCCATTATTTATTTATTTATTTATATATTTATAGCTCCCATTATTCCAAACATCCTTTACCTTACCAAATCTTATACTCCACTAAATACATGCCTAAAAAATTCCAAAAATACATCAATTCGAGCCCTTTTTTTTGGGAAGGAAATTTATGATAACACTGCCTCGCATAAAATTTCATCGGTTTGTACATAGTTATCATAATAGAATAGGATACAACCTATTTCAGATTTTGGATTTCGGATCAATTAGTTTAATTTTTAAATTATTTGGATCATAATTTAAAAGAGTATTTTTAAAATATAAAATTATATATTATATAAATAATTTTACTAATTATATAATTTGAAAATTATATATAAAAGAAAGATTTTTTTTTTCTACTTTTGGTTTCCTATAGTGAAAATGGTAAAAGAATTATTAATTAGCATGAAGAATTAAATAAGTAATAATTTAAAAATCATTTTAAATTTTATTTCTAATTAACCCGGGTCAGATACAAATCCGATAGGTAACCAATTTTTTTTTTTTTTTCATAAATCGAGTGAGTCAATTCAGATTTTATTGGGTACTTGCAAAAACGGTTTAGTCAAATAATCGACCAAGATTAAGGGCCAGATCGCCCAAGCCTACGGGCTCTATGCCTAGATTGGTTTGAATTTAATAATTATGACCTTGTTTTAAATATTTTGGAATCTAAAAAGAATAGATCAAAATAATAACCATAAATATATATATATATATATATATATAAAGAAGGTAAATTAGTTTTAAGTAAAATTTTGTGTTTATTATTTATATTTCCGAGCTCTTTCTCATTTTTTTTAATTTGATTTTTATACGAAATTATAAGCTTAAATTAAAAAAATATTGTAGTATTGAAAATAATTTGGTTATGCATATGACGAATATGTGTAACTTGATCTAAATGTGTTCGACATAAAACATTACAGTTTCTGAAGGAAAAGAATTTCAAGCAAACCATATCACCAGTGAAGATTGAAGATGGAGAGCAAATCTCTTATGAGAAGGCGACAACAACGCTGAGGAGGGCTGTCCATTTTTTCTCAGCTTTGCAGGCTATTGATGGTCATTGGCCTGCAGAAAATGCTGGTCCATTATTTTTCCTTCCACCCTTGGTAATATTCCTTCGACTGCTTTCATATTTAGCCCCGTAGATTGGCCTTGTTGGTCAATAGTTGATCATAAAGCAACTTTTGACTATATATTAGCAGTACCAAGCCCCATGCGTTTAACGGTCGGTCTTGTTGGCCAGCCAGCACTCGTGGGTTCCTCGTATAGCAAAAACAATTAAGAAATAAAAAAGCACTTTAAATCGTACCAGGTGCTTAATTTGCTGAGCATATAGGTACCAGGAACTCTTATTAATCACATGTATCATCAACTAGCAAGTGGAAGAAGAATCTCTAACGGCTTAATAGTTGTAACCTCTCTCTAGGAGAGGTCAAGGTACATGGTCCGGCAAAATAAAAACTACGTAGGAATCTAGTTTGCAGTGTGAAGTTGACTGTGGCTTGCCAGTCTACTCTAACTAAATGCAAATGCTAACCAATAATGTTCTCTGCTAAAATTGCAGGTTTTCAGTATGTACATTACTGGGCAACTTAACACCATATTCCCTGAAGAGCATCCTAGAGAAATCCTTCGTTACATATACTACCATCAGGTACATATTCTAAGTCTTTGTTAATTATTATATATCCAAGTACAATTGAAGCACTTATATGAATCTGATGCCTTTTTGTTCATACAGAATGAA
>JBBYHK010000014.1:9993554-10003947 GCA_038382065.1 Adansonia grandidieri | reverse complement strand
TGAATAATTTTTTTAAAGGTTAAATTTTATATTGATTTTTTTTATCTTTTTAATTTTAATTTTAATTTTACATTAACATTAAATAATAAATTTTATATTAATTTAAAATTAACTTTATATGTTAATACGAGATTTGATTAATGCACACTTTATAAATTTTATTTATTTATAAATATAAAATTATATACTAAAAATAAATATTCAATGCATGTGAAAACAAATATTAATAATTAATAAATATTGTTACATGGATTTAACTTCATATTTGCTCGTGTATGTGTGGGTTTGCATATGAACTAACTTTTATTTATGTAAAAATTTTCTGTAGGATTAATGTGTTGGTAAAAGGTGTTCGATAATTAATTTTTATTTTGATAAATAACTTAAAAATTTGTTTTCATTAAAGAATAAGTTGTAATTTTTTTATGTCTAAAATATGTGCTTATATTTCAATGGGTGTAGTTTTGAGAGTTGAAAAACGCATTAAGAATGTATATATAAGTGAAAGCTCTTTGGTGGAATGAGTTTTTGGCCTTTGGATATGTACCTGAAATCGTGAGAAAGATTTGGAAAGAAGCAGTAACTATTGTTAGTGAAAATTGTGAATTTGTTTTTCCTTTTCTAAAAGAAAATATAGACTTACTCTAATTTCTGTTGCAATATAACCCAGAAACTCAAACTTGGACCTTTCTTATTAATCTTGTTCAGTGGGTGGCTGCTTGTCTAATATTACTATTTTACGATTTTACGATTTTAATTTTTTTATTATTATTAATTATAATTAATTATAATAATATTTATTGTATTTATTATTATAATGAATACAATGGAAATGGAAAGATGCTTACCTATCCAACTTAAATCAGTAGCATACGCTAATTAACTGCGGCCAATGGAGGCTGGACTTGGGTTGGAGCGAACCATCTTTAATATTACACCACGTCTTCTGATTATCTAGTCAGTTCATAAAAATATCATTGCTATCCAACTGTACGGATTTATTTTAATTGGGAAACAATTCACTTTCTGGCGCTGGCTTACATTTCTTTCAGCAGACTCAGCAAAAAATAGCGTTAACCTTAACAACAAAGCAGTCAGTTCCATGTTCAAGGAACTCTCCTTGCTCTTTCTTTCAAGTTCATAGATTCTTCAATTGAAATGAAAGAAGAGTTTTCTAGTTATGCTACCTGTCTCGGATATGAAGCTGGTGAAATGAAAGCAGTTAAGATCAAATAGAAGCATCTTTGTTCACAGTTTGTTCCATACAACCAATTCAATATGGCGTCGTTTTTATCAGGAGATGATCTAGCAGCAAGATCAATGAGCAGCGGGCGGGATTGGGGGTCGGCAAGGTTCCGGGAAATTTGGCAAACTCCGGTCGAAGTGTTTGAGAGGAGCCAACGGCATGATACGGAAGAAGACCTCATGTGGGCTGCCATCGAACGACTTCCCATATATGACCGGCTGAGGAAAGGTATGCTGAGGAAAGTTGGTGATAATGGGAAAGTTGTTCTTGACGAAGTTGATGTAACTAAGCTTGGAGCACAAGATAAAAAGCAGCTTATGGACAGTATTTTGAAGGCTGTGGAAGAAGATAACGAGAAGTTTCTGAGGACACTAAGGGACAGAACTGATAGGTATATGCTACCACTTTTCATGATTCTTAACTTAAACAAAAACAGTTTCTAATTACATATTTGATCTGACTTATGGACTTGGGTTTTGATTGATGAAGAGTTGGCATTGAAATTCCAAAAATTGAAGTTAGATTTGAGCATTTATCTGTTGAAGGATACGTGTATGTAGGAAGCAGAGCTCTTCCTACACTGCTTAATGTTACCTTGAACATTATGGAGGTATCACTCTCTGTTTTTTCTTTTTTTCCTTTTTTTTTAATTTTCTTTTGATATAATTTGAAATTTTGATAGTTTGGTGATGTTTGCTGAAGACCCTTTTTTTTTTCATTAATTACAAAGTTGTTGGTATCGTAGATTTCAAATTTAGAAGCAAGGTGAAAAACGGATAATAGTTGAAATGATAATTACTGGTTAGGTTTATATTTGGTGCGCATTAAATGACAAGATGTTACCTGTGGCATCATGCGGTCCATAGATTGCTGCTACTATTTTTTGTACTTTTTCTCTTTTATCAATAATCTGATTCAGGCTAATATGTAAGGTTTTTCTATTTCACAACAATTATTCTACTTTCGATAATTAAAGGTTTTTTAGTGACTTACGTCCCTTTTTTTTTTTTTTTTTTCATCTTTCGTGGACCACAGAATATTCTTGGATTCTTTCGGCTTCTACCATCTAACAAGAGAAAGATTCAGATACTAAAAGATGTTAGTGGAATAGTGAAACCATCAAGGTAAATTGCATGAAAATCGTCAATATTTTCATTTTTTATTTCCCTATAAGTGTTAATATTTATCAAGGTAAGTTACTATATAAAATTGTTAGTTATCACAGCATAGCATTTATGACTAGTCCAACCATTGAAAAAACCGGGACAAAATAACATTATTCAAAATTCCCTCAAGAGATGAAATTCTACTCGTTGAAAAGTATTGTGTGAACTTTGCATACGAAAATGTAATTCATTTGTACTCCTTATGAATGAAGATAATTTGAAGATGAAATGACCTGTTGCTATATCAATTAATGACTTGTTTTGTATTTTTTAGGATGACCCTAGTTCTCGGTCCTCCAGGCGCAGGGAAAACAACATTGTTGCAGGCACTTGCTGGAAAGCTTGATCGTGATCTAAGAGTGAGTCTCTTAAGAACTGTTTTTCTTAGGTTAGGTATTCAAAACATGATTATCTGAAAAATACTGCTCTAATAACTTGGCATTGGGAACAGTCTTCTGGGAGAATCACATACTGTGGTTATGAAATGAGTGAGTTTGTTCCCCAAAGAACATGTGCTTATATCGGTCAACATGATCTTCACCATGGTGAAATGACAGTGAGGGAAACATTGGATTTTTCGAGTCGGTGTCTGGGTGTTGGCACCAAATATGAATTATTGAAAGAGCTCTCAAAGCGAGAAAAAGAGGCAGGAATTAAGCCAGATCCTGAAATTGATGCATTCATGAAATCAACAGCTATTGCAGGCCAAGAAACTAGCTTGGTTACAGATTATGTTCTTAAGGTTGGCATTCTCGTAATTTTAACTTATCTATTGAACCCAATCCAACCACATTAATCCTTCGAAAAATCTTTAAACAGATACTTGGATTAGAAATGTGTGCGGATACTCTGGTTGGAGACGAAATGCGAAGAGGTATTTCTGGTGGCGAAAAGAAGCGTTTAACCACAGGTATGCTGTTCTATGACAATTTGCACTCTATATATAATATCAGTTTTCTCTGACATAAGAAAAATTTTATTTGCCTCAAATTCCAGATACACTTATCAACGATGTTGCTTTAGTACATATTCTTTAGCATTCTACCAGCATGTCAAAATTTTGCGTAATATAGCCTAGCTATTATCCAATTACTCCCGAGAATGTAATTAGATATTTGCAGTCTAATCGTTTCTGTTTGCCCTTAATTGCAGGAGAGATGTTGGTTGGTCCAGCAAGGGCCTTATTTATGGATGAAATATCGACGGGACTGGACAGTTCCACCACTTTTCAGATTTGCAAGTTCATGAGGCAAATGGTTCATATCATGGATGTAACAATGGTCATTTCTCTTCTACAACCAGCACCAGAGACATATGATCTCTTTGACGATATTATCCTACTTTCAGAGGGTCAAGTTGTCTACCAAGGTCCCTCTGAATGTGTCCTTGAGTTCTTTGAATACATGGGTTTCAGATGCCCTGAAAGAAAAGGAGTTGCTGACTTTTTGCAAGAAGTAACTTCCAAGAAGGACCAAGAGCAATATTGGTTCAGAAAGGATCAGCCTTTCCGTTATGTTACAGTTTTTGACTTTTTGCAGGGCTTCAAATCTTTTCACCTTGGCCAACAGCTCGAATTGGATCTTAGGGTTCCTTATGACAGATCTGCAGCACATCATTCTGCACTAGTTACAGCAAAGTATGGCATTTCAAATTGGGAATTGTTCAGGGCATGCCTTGCAAGGGAGTGGTTGCTAACGAAACGTAACTCATTCGTGTATATATTTAAGACGATCCAGATTACAATCATGTCACTTATTGCCATGACTGTATTTTTTAGAACAGAAATGCATGCGGGCAATTTGGAAGACGGATCAAAATTTTTCGGAGCTTTGTTTTTCAGTCTAATTAATGTGATGTTTAATGGGATGGCAGAACTTGCATTGACAATTTTCAGGCTTCCTGTTTTCTATAAACAAAGGGACTTCTTGTTCTATCCTCCATGGGCATTTAGCCTTCCTATTTGGATCCTCAGGATCCCATTATCATTTCTAGAATCAGGAATATGGATCATCCTCACATACTACACGATTGGATTTGCTCCAGCCGCTAGCAGGTGGCGAGTCTCCATATTTTCACAATTGTCATTCTTACGTACATACAAAATTAATAGTTTCTTGATAATCGCTGGTTTAGTGAATACTTCAACTAAACAACACTGTCAAGAGTAAATTGTAATGGTTTCTTTTATATATCTAATAATTCCTTTCCTTTATATATCCAGGTTCTTCAGACAGTTCCTGACATTCTTTGGCATTCATCAGATGGCTCTATCCCTCTTTAGGCTCATTGCTGCTATAGCAAGAACACAAGTCATCGCTAACACATTGGGTACCTTCACCTTGCTAATGGCATTTGTGCTTGGAGGTTTCATTGTTGCCAAAAGTAAGTAATTCATCTCTACTTACTGTCAAGAAATGTAATTAAACCTAGCAGTAAGCAAAGGCAAAGCATTACGATATTCCTATTGTCAGATATTAATCACTATCAGATGACTGTTTTAGTACATCCTTTGATGCATATAATGTCATAAATAGCTGCTTCAGTTCAAGCATGGTAACCCCTTTTCTAACTGCAGATGACATTGAACCATGGATGATATGGGGCTACTATGCTTCTCCAATGATGTATGGACAAAATGCCATAGTCATGAATGAATTTCTTGATAAAAGATGGAATACGGTAAGACCTCTTCATTTTTTTTTTCATCTTTCAATTTGAGGCATATATATAGTATTGATGCATCTCCATGTATAAACTATAAACACTGGTTAGGCATCTAATTTGTTGACCTTAAATGTCTTAAGAATTGTTTTTAATGCAGAAAAATAATGACTCCAGAATTCACGCAACTACCATTGGACAAGTCCTTCTCAAAACTAGAGGCTTCTTTACAGAAGATCATTGGTTTTGGATTTGTGTCGCAGCCCTATTTGGATTTTCTATTCTTTTCAACATTTTATTTATAGGAGCATTGACTTACCTGAGCCGTAAGTTACACTATTAATTTCTTTCATTTTAACGAAATCTCAGTACTTCAAATCGTTGCCATATGGATCAATATTCGACTCTGGGGTACTTTCTTTTGTACTCATAATTTCTTTCATCTGAATGAAATTGACAAGTAGTTCCTATGCGAATCAATTTTCAGCTCTGGGTGATTCCAAAGCAATAGTTGTTGAACAAGATGAAAATAACAATAAGAAAGAGTCATCCGAAGGTAAGGAAATATGCTGAATATTTGATTGAGGAAGTTATATTAATATGTCACTTCAAAACTCAATGAACAAAACAATTCTTCCTAGATGGTGCTTTTGCCTGAACTTTTGTTGGTGATTGTAGGTATTGATATGGCAGTAAGAAATTCTTCAGGTGTCACAAACATCATGGACCGGGCAACTAGAAGAGGAATGGTGTTGCCTTTCCAACCCCTTTCACTGGCATTCAACCATGTTAATTACAGTGTAGATATGCCTTCTGTAAGTTACTAATTCCTCAACACTTCACATGTTGTATAATAAGATCAGTTGAACGTTTTATTGGAGAAAAATTGCTTTTATGACGCAAACGGCTAAGGCTAAGTGCTGGTTTTCATTTTCTAGGAAATGAAAAGTCAAGGTGTTAAAGAGGATCGTCTTCTGTTGCTACGAGATGTTAGTGGCGCTTTTAGAGCAGGGATATTGACAGCCTTAGTGGGTGTCACTGGTGCTGGAAAGACGACCCTGATGGATGTTTTAGCAGGAAGGAAAACCGGCGGATATATTGGGGGAAGTATAAGCATCTCCGGTTACCCAAAGAACCAAGCTACATTTACTCGTGTCAGCGGCTACTGTGAACAAAATGATATCCACTCGCCTTATGTCACTGTTTACGAATCTCTCTTGTACTCAGCCTGGCTTCGCCTTTCTTCAGAACTTGACACTAAGACAAGAAAGGTTTTTACTATTTCTAATTAAATTATCTGGTTTTCTGCTGCAATTACCAAAAAAAAAAAAAGTGTAAATTTGATACTCTGGGTTAATGCACAGATGTTCATTGAAGAGGTTATGGAGTTGATTGAGCTCAAGGCACTAAGAAATGCGTTAGTTGGGCTTCCAGGAGTAGACGGCCTTTCAACAGAACAAAGGAAGAGGTTGACAATCGCAGTTGAGTTGGTTGCTAATCCTTCTATCATCTTTATGGATGAGCCAACATCTGGACTTGATGCTAGGGCTGCTGCAATCGTCATGCGTACAGTGAGAAACACTGTTGATACGGGGAGAACCGTCGTGTGCACAATTCACCAACCGAGCATAGACATTTTTGAGTCTTTTGATGAGGTTATGGGCTCAATTTCCTAGATTCTTTTCTCCGAATTTGCTCCCTACATTCCCCTTTCATTGTTTCATTTATAGTACTCATATGCAACTTACTATTTTACTTGTTCAGTTGCTATTAATGAAAAGAGGAGGGCAAATCATCTATGCTGGACCTCTAGGTCGCAATTCCCACAATCTCGTACAGTATTTTGAAGTAAGCATTTGATTTTTTTTATCCCCTATTCTTCCATTTATCAATTTGTAGACTAACAATAAGAGATACTTCGTATTAGACAGTTAAAATTGATCAGCGACATAGCTAAATCAAGTAATTCCTAGGAAGGAAAACCGAAGCATTAGTTAAAACGTATGCTCTACTTGCATTGCAGGCTGTACCTGGGGTTCCAAAGATCAAGGACGGATATAATCCTGCAACATGGATGCTTGAAATCACCAGCCCAGCAGTTGAGGCTCAACTGAATGTGGACTTTGCAGAAATTTATGCTAAATCCTCACTTTATCAGTATGTTCCAATTCAATGCCATAATGAAGACAGAAATTAGTTTCACTTAAGTGGTTTTTAGTAGCAGTAACAATTTCATTTTTGCTCCCTCTTTTATTGTCGATCAACTTGCAGGAGGAATCAAGAACTTATCAAAGAGCTCAGCACCCCACTCCCAGGCTCCAAGGATCTCCACTTCCCAACCAAATACGCTCAACCATTCCTTTCTCAGTGCAAGATTTGTTTCCTGAAACAACGCTGGTCTTACTTTAGGAACCCTCAGTACAATGCCATTAGGTTCTTCATAACAATTGTTATTGGCATCTTGTTTGGCCTTATCTTCTGGAATAAAGGACAACAAATGTAAGTCATGTGTTTTTCCTTTTATCGATTAAACAATTAAGATTGTTGGCATTGATTATAAGATCTAAACTAACCAACATCGTTTTATAACCATCGACAGAAAAAAACAACAAGATGTGTTAAATTTTTTTGGAGCGATGTATTGTGCGGTGTTTTTCCTTGGTGCCGTAAATGCTTCATCAGTGCAAGGTGTGGTTGCGATTGAGAGAACTGTCTTTTATCGTGAAAGAGCTGCTGGGATGTATTCTGCACTACCTTACGCGTTTGCTCAGGTGGAAATTTCCCTTCAAAAAACGGTTTTCTTTCTTTTTCTTAATTAATAAGGGTTAATATATAAATTGACTCTTGATTTATAAACCTTTTAGTGAGTTAATATCTAAAGGAAACAAATTAAGATTTGGAATTACATTTGTCTAGTTAGTTAATCCGATAAACTAATGCTGTTTCACAAAATGATAATTGGCGTAGTTGACCAATACTAAATCATTACATATCAAACAATGTTAGGTCAACATTTACAAAAATAGTTGACTTGGCACATGAGACTTATTATTGTTGGTCAATCATGCTACGTCATCATTTAATCTATTGGCTATGTAAATTGAAATAATCAACTGATGGAATATAAGTCCAGGAACTTAAATTTGAATTTTTTTAAAGTACCAAATCACTAAAAGCTGTATGGTTTGATGATCAATTTATGTATTAACCATTGTAATAGTGCTGGAATTGGCATGATTTTCATCCCTCCCTTGTTGTTCAGGTGGCTATGGAGATAATATATACTGCAATCCAGAGTCTGATTTACGTTCTGCTTCTGTACTCAATGATTGGCTATGAGTGGAAGGCCAGCAAATTCCTATGGTTCTACTACTTCATAACAACAAGTTTTGTCTACTTCACACTGTATGGAATGATGATTATTGCCCTCACTCCAGGCGCCCAAATTGCTGCAATTGTCATGTCTTTCTTCCTAAGTTTCTGGAACATCTTCTCTGGTTTTCTCATCCCTAGGCCGGTAAATGATCGATCTCAACATCTCGTTTACTAAAGTATTCAAACCATCGATGAATCAAAAAAATAATAATAATAATTAATGTTGTTGTATTCATTGATTGCAGCAAATCCCTGTATGGTGGAGGTGGTACTATTGGGCTACTCCGGTGGCTTGGTCACTCTATGGCCTTATTACGTCTCAATTGGGAGACAAAAGCTCTTCTCTTTGGGTGCCTGGCTCACCCAGCATTTCCGTTAAGAAATACATTAAGAAAATGTATGGGTTTGAGTATGATTTCCTTCCCGTTGTTGCCGTCGCACACGTCGGTTGGTGTCTCCTCTTTTTCTTCGTCTTTGGCTACGGTATCAAGTTCCTAAACTTTCAGAGGAGATAACAAGCTTCTCTCAACTCACGTTACGTATAGAATTATCTACATATTACATTACATGATATAATAATCCCTTGTAGAAAGCGCATGGATAACCAAGAATTAGTCCTACTTCACAATTATAATCAAGATACATCTTAGAAGGTACAAGAGCCAAGTGATATCCAATGTTAAAAAGTCCCAAATCTTTCTCGAAAATAGAGAGAAATGTTAAATGTTAAATATTAAATTTTAAATTTATTATATGTTATTTATAAAAAATTGTAGTATGAATCAATGACTAATTTAGCATTGCTCTTGTGGTTGAAAATAATTTATTGTAAAAAAAAAGTGCATTTGAAATGTACTATTAAAAATTACTGTGAAAAATTAGGGTTCGTGGCTTTTGAGTATTTAGTGTTGCTATGAAAAATTATTGTGTGTAATTAAAAACTTTAAAAAGTACATAATATTTTAAAAGATGGATAAATCATTTTTAATATTACCTTAAATCATATCAAAATGTAAAAAACATTTTTTATGAGTTAATAATTTAAATTTATACAAAACTATAATTTTAGATTTTATTATAAAAAAATTAAAGATATCAAGTT
Source organism: Adansonia grandidieri (assembly GCA_038382065.1). NCBI lineage: Eukaryota > Viridiplantae > Streptophyta > Magnoliopsida > Malvales > Malvaceae > Adansonia > Adansonia grandidieri. The sequence continues at coordinate 9,994,397 of JBBYHK010000014.1, read as the reverse complement.
AATAAATAACCATTGTATTTTCTTTACATTTTCATTGTAAGTTAAAAAAAATATCAATGTATCAAAATATAAAATGCTAGATAAATTTTAAAAGAAAAAAATAATTTTAATTAAACTATTAAAAAATTTACTATGAGATAATTTTATCATAATTTTTAAATAAAAGGGTATTTAGTAATCTTTCCTCCTAAACATGGTTTGTCAATGGCAGAAGTACATTCTGACTAGCTTTGCTATTGACTCATTTTTAATGGTCAAAAGAAGCTTTTGACTCAAATCAGAGTATGTTTAGCATTGTGTTTTGGTTCAAAAGCTATGTTTTGAAACCCGAACACAATGTTAAACGAAGCTTAAGTCACGTTTAAATTATTTATGATTAATTTTATTTTGTTATATTTAAGGACTTGATGATTTAATATAACTATAAAATGAGAAATTTTTAGATAAAATAAAAGAACAATAAAAGAAGCCAAATGTATCTTGAATTTAGTAAAATTAAAAATAAATATTTTTTCTAATTTAATAATATTGTGAAACATATATCATCCCAAAACATTTTTAATATATAATTTTAGACGATAACTATTAGTTATATTTTTTATTTTTAAGATATAATTATTGATCGTCCTCAATAAATTTGTCCATGGGTAGGACAGCTCACCTAGCCCAGCCTGGTTAAGCTTGGGTTTAGATTTTTATTTTTTGAACCGGGTTAGCCGGGCTCAAAATTATAACTTTTAAATAAGATATTAAATTTTTATTTAAAATTAATTATAAAATATATAAATATTAATAAAAATATTTTTTAAATATTTTTTAATGGAGATGAATTGTGATTCGGGT
>JBBYHK010000014.1:9926190-9938749 GCA_038382065.1 Adansonia grandidieri | reverse complement strand
TGGTAAATGCAAGATATGTTCCCTTAAATCACTTGGGGTGATGAATCCTTCTAGACTACTCATTCATCTACCATATGATTCACACCATACCCAAAACCACCCTACCATAAGCATCCATCTATTATGGACCCATTCGTGGTGGAATCAAAGTATGACACTCCTCGTATGAGATGACCTAATGTCACAAGTCTAAGGATCACTTACACTACTGACACATGAGAGTATTTCCATACAAACTTGAATGAAATACCTAATAGAACTGTGATGGGGGTTTGTGCTCAGTGAACTTGTTACCATAATAAGAATCGATATGTTCTCCCCAAGTATCTCTATACTTCAACTTATGAGATTAGTTTCATGCATCATATGTATAGAGGCTTAACATATGCTAGTCTATGTGCATTGTCAATGCCATGTCTTGACAATACGATGAACAAGAACGGTTTTAGAAACCCAAGTTTGGTGTGTAGGAATCTCACAATTGTAACTCTTTATAATTCCCTTGCAAGGGTAATGTGTTTCATGGGCTTTATTTACGTAAGATATTTATAACAATTATTCAATGAAATCTTATGCATAAAGAAATAAATCTTTCACATTAATAAAATTTAATGTTTATGTACATGAAATCATTTAAATGTGAATGCCATTTAAGCAATAATGATTGGCTTGCAGGGCTTACACTAACAACTATGAACTTCAATTCCAAGAAATTTTAGTTGGAATAAAAGGTGTTAAAAGGTCGAGTTACTTGTTCAAACCTAAAGGTCTATCCAATATTTTAGATGATTTGAGCAAAAATATTATGTCCAAAAAATGAGTCTCGAAAAAAAATAGATCCATTTATAAAACAGGTCAACCCTTAGTTCCAACATTTAAAGCCCAAGTCTAGCTTGTCCCATTTTTCAATTATATAATTTATATTATCTTTATATTTATATATATTATGTAATTTATATCATATAAAGAATAAATATATACAATATTATAGTTCAAACACTAAAAAAATATGTGATCTATATTTTAAATCTATATTTTCAAGCTTTGTAGAAGAAAATTATTATATTATTAAAGATTAAATTTTAAAAATATATTTTTTAAAAATTTAGAAAAAAAATAACATGGATGGGCTTAAGTAAACTTGTTTTATCTATTTACAAATATGAACGAACTTAAGTAATATTTCAAGCTTATATTTCGAGTTGAGCTGAACTAAAACAAGCATAAATAATTATACTATACTTAGATTCGGTCCGACCATGAATAGCTATAGTTAAAATATAAAAGCTTGGATAGTAATATGCATTATTGGGATACGGAAAGTTTGTGCTTTCATTAAATTTCTGTAAATTCCAAGCACACCTGTAAGATGTTGTCTAGCTTTAACAATTTGCAGTTGTTGCTTCTTTCATGTTCTGTTTGTAATGGAATTGCGAAGTTACCATTTTAACTTTTGACATGTATTCAAATTAGTTAATATCTCATTTAAAAATTTTACATCAAATTATAAAGTTTTCGAAGCAAATTGCGGATCCTTGCTCTCAATGAGATGAAAAGTGCCACATAGAGGGCCGGGTAGAATCAAGTTAGGATGGTAAAATAATTTGTTTATAGAAGGTATGATATGATTCGTACCGACCGATTTGAAATGTCTATTTTATTATTTACAATTTATTAAAATAATTTATTTTATTTTATAAATATATATAAAAATGATATTTTATTAAATAATAATTTAGATCAGATTAATTTAAATTTAAAATAATCTATTATAGGTCAAAGTCAATTTCGGCCATATTTATTTGACTAAATAGGTACCTTGATTTTTACATAAGTCTTATCATTTAAATGTACATTAGTTTATATGAAAAATTTACCATCTAGACCTACCCACGAGTTAGAATAGGTCTTATCATTTGAATTTTGAAAGTACATTAATTAATATAATACAAAAAAATTTACCTATAAACTTGCCCATTAGTTAAAATGCTTGCTAAGCTTTTGGATAAGTTCAACTTCTACTATAATTTTAATAAAATGTTTTTATTAAAATTACAAGCCATTATATCCTTTTTTTTTTTGTTTTTGGGTGGTGGGGGGGTGCAAATTCATTATCTCATTTCTATCTTAATGTTGACTAAGCTTTTAGTACAAATTATGACGCATTTTCTCCCCTAAATTATAGGTTCTATGAAGGGAATTTCGGCCATGGAACCAGCCAGAAAATGGAAGAAAAATTGTAGGCCTCGTTTTTTTTATTTAGTTTTGTAAATTTAATTTCCCATTGACCGGTACACAATTCTCGGTCAAATAGTTCTAATATTTGAGGAATGTATTTGACAACCAAAATAGACAAAAACTAAAAGTAGCAACATTACATGTTAAAATAAAAGGGCAATGCATGGTTCAAAATCAGAATTTTGATGCCTGCATAGAGAATTACGGAAGAGAGGTTTCTGGGGCCTCTCAAACTAGCTCTAAACTACTTCTTTGCATATTTGATAACGATAATGATTCATTGGGTGAAAAAAACATGAACATCATTCATTTTCATAATCTGATTGTAATTTTTTTGTCTAATTAGAACACTTGTTGAGATTGTTGTTTTTTTTTTTCTTCTTCTTTTTACAATCTTTGAAAGGAGATTGTATATTATTAAGAGAGAAAAAAGACTGCAAAATGTGGCATCCAAAGGGACATACTGTTTCTACGAAGAAAGGAGTGGGGAATGGGCTGGTAGCCGTTGCCATAGACAAGGATAAAGGGAGTCAACATGCTTTCAGATGGGCTGTGGAGAATCTTCTTTCAAAAAACCAAACTGTTGTCCTTATTCATGTTGTTAACAAATCAACATCAATTATTCAAGGAGCAAGTAAACTCTCTGTCAACCACGTTTTCAATGCCTTGTGTCTGAAAAATACTTTAAAACAATATATATTTATTTCAATGCCTGCCTGTGTCTCAATTCTTATTAAGTTTATTCTGGTGCAGATAATGGCCTAGGTAGTTATCCTATATCAAATAAAGAGATTGTGGATAAGCTATCCAAGGAATTGTTCAACACCTTCCATTGCTTTTGTACTCGAAAAGATGTAAGTTTATCAAAAGAATGCAACCCTTTGACATTCATTCATTGTTAACTTCGTTGTTTTTCATCGATCATTCAAAATGTTGTATGCAACGTAATATTTATTTGATTGTGATTCGACTTTGTCTCCTATTGCTTCTCATTTACGCCAGATACGTTCCCTTGATATCATACTTGAAGATTCAGATATTGTGAAAGCATTGACAGAATATGTTTCTTATGCTGCAATTGAGAAATTGGTTCTTGGTGCCCCATCTCGAAGTGGATTTATGAGGTATTGTTTCCAAATTAATAGTCACACGAAAAGGCTTGCTATAGGTTCATGATCAAATTGAGAACTCAATAAGAGTGGTCTTGCAGGGGAAATCAGATTTAAAACTCTAAATAGAAACAAGTCTGTCTGAAATGAGGAACAAACATTACTTGTGTAAAACAGTAGGATTAGGCGAGGAGTCATTAATGGGATTAATCCTAGATTTACATTGGTCTAGGATTAACTTCATTCATTTTTTTTGTTGATTTTCTTTCGCAATGGCTAATTCTGTTCTCAGAGCTAATTAGCTTTTTTCCTCAGAGCAATTTCATCTCCACGAGATGGAATCTGAGTTTAACAAGTCCAGTTTTAACTAGGCCAATCAAAACCATATTTGCATGGCGGCCTACTGGAATTTTATGCAGCATCTGAAAACATACAGATAGGAGTAGGCAAACATCATAGACTCATATCGATTAAAGCAAAGTTCAATTTGTTAATTCTTCGAGAATAATAGATGTTTAAGGAATATGTTATTCCTAGAAGGCTAGAACACATGTAGAAATGCAGCTTTAACGACACCATACCAGTCGAAACTAATTAGCTAAAATATAGTGAGGGTAACATGCATGCACTTCCCAGATTTAACAATTGCAAGAATGGTGGCACTCCAGCAATGAAATTCTAACATAGAGATGCAAACGACGACGGACGAAGTTAAGTTCCTCTAACTTACGGATTTTGTTATGTAGAAAATTCAGGACCGATATTCCAAGCTGTGTATCGAAAGCTTCACCGGACTTCTGCACTGTATATGTTATTTCCAAAGGGAAAGTCTCTTCAGTAAGAAACGCCTCTCGTTCAGCTCCGTACTCCTCCCCATTACTTGATCAAATTAAGAAACAGGATACCCTTCGCCATGGACTTTCTATTGATAAGCACTCCCTACGTAGTGCTAGTCAAGGAAAAGGTGGTTCGTTTCCCTTCTACATTAAATCTCCTTTCAATTTTTAGTTTACTTGTGGACAGACAGAAAATACAATGTTTGAATCTTGAATATGCAGCTGATAATAGGACAATGGTCAGGCCCCGTACTTCAATTGACAGCAGTGCCAGGCAAGTCTTGAGAAATAACCCTGTTATGAAAATGAATGATGCATGTTTTGCATTTCTCCAGTATTACTTAGAATTAGTTTAAGCTGATTCCAATTCCATACTATACCATTCCAGTATTAAGTATAAAACCCCTTTTTTTATCTTTATGAACTTAAAAGCGCGAAGGTGACATGACATTGCTGGGGGAACTAACCATCATCTTCTACAAAACCAGGTCACCATACCGCAGTACGGGAGCCAGTCTTGCAAGAGCGTTTGGGGATTTCTCAGAATCAGATACCGATATATCATTTGTTAGCTCGGACAGACCAAGCACTGATCGTGGCTCTTCTTTGTTCTTTGATTCATTTATTGATTCTAGCCGAAACATGCGGATATCGAGCAGCAGCACGGATCATAGCCTAGGGTCAATGCGCTCGGGAATCAGGTGGACTGACCGTAGTTCTCTAAATGAATTTTCATCAATTTCACATGAAAGTGAAAGATCATCATCTTGTTCATCTCAGAATCTGGTACGTTAATTGCCATCTCCCATATGGGAGACTAGCTTTGAGATAGCCACAAGGTTTCATTTGTTTCTTATCATTGCACATTTTGATGATGCATCTCTCATACAAAAAACAATCATTTTGCAGAGAGTTGGTCAATTTATTATATATATATATATATATATATTTTTTGCCTTTTTCTTTTGACAAGTTTATACTAATTATGGCTGGCCAAAATGGATTTCTCTGCTTATTTTATCTGAAAACAAAAAGGATGAAGTCGAAGCTGAAATGAGGAGACTGAGGCTAGAATTGAAGCAAACAATGGACTTGTACAGTAATGCATGTAGAGAAGCACTTTCAGCAAAACAACAGGTGCAAGCATGACATCTTTAATCACTCCCTCTCTGTGAATTTTTTAAATCATAAAGATGGGTTGTAACGAGGTGTTTAAGTGTAGGCAATGGAGCTGAACCGCTGCAAGAACCAAGAAGAGCAAAGATTGGAAGAGGCACGACTAGCTGAGGAAGCTGCACTGTCAGCTGTAAAGGAAGAGAGAGCCAAGTGCAAGGCAGCCATAGAGGCAGCTGAAGCAGCACAGAAACAGGCAGAATTGAAAAGAAGGTCGAATATAGAAGGGGAAGCGCTAAGAGAAACAGCGGAAATGAAGAGGATGTTAGAGTCTCTAACCAATAGCAATATCAAATACAGAAGATACGATATCAAGGAAATTGAAGAAGCAACAGATAACTTTGCCCTCTCACGGAAGATTGGAGAAGGAGGTTATGGCCCCGTCTATAAGTGTTATCTTGATCATACACCAGTTGCAGTTAAGGTTTTACGTCCAGATGCTGCTCAAGGGAGATTACAATTTCTGCAAGAGGTAAGAATGTGATAATACAATTGATCGAAAGACATGACTTATTTGAAGCTTTTGGACACCAGGAAAAAATAAAAAAGGTTCTGCTCACAGTTACCAGGATCAAGTTTTATAGAATTATGTAGCTGACTTGAAAAGCTGTGAATGATAGATTAGGCTTGTTTATACTACTCATGAGTCATGACCAAGATTCTTAAGGAATTGTAAATAAGATGTGTGAGTAATTTTGAACATCTTGCTGTTGATTGTTGTTGTGCAGCTTGAAGTACTTAGCTGCATCCGCCATCCTAACATGGTACTTCTTCTAGGTGCCTGCCCAGAGTATGGCATTCTAGTGTATGAATACATGGGTAGGGGAAGCTTAGATGACTGTCTATTTAGGAAAGGGAACACCCCAGCTCTGTCTTGGCAACTAAGGTTCCGAATAGCTGCCGAGATCGCGACGGGCCTACTTTTTCTCCATCAGACAAAGCCAGAACCAATTGTGCACCGTGACCTTAAGCCTGGGAACATTCTGCTAGATTACAACTATGTTAGCAAGATTAGTGATGTTGGATTGGCCAAGCTAGTCCCTGCTGTTGCTGAGAATGTGACACATTGCTGCGTAACTTCAGCAGCTGGAACATTTTGCTATATTGACCCGGAGTATCAACAAACAGGAATGCTGGGCGTAAAATCTGATGTATATTCCTTAGGGATCTTGCTTCTTCAACTTATAACAGCTAAACCACCCATGGGATTGACTCACTACGTTGAGCAATCAATCGAGAGGGGCACATTTTTAACAGAGATGCTGGACCGTGCCGTGCCTGACTGGCCAGCTGAAGAAAGCTTGTCCCTTGCAAAGCTGGCACTTCAATGTGCTGAACTCAGACGGAAAGACAGGCCAGATCTCGGCAAGGAAGTCTTACCAGAACTGTGTGGACTCAGAGAGTTTGCTGAAGAGAAAATGACCCATTTCTTTTATGGTGGTGGCAGTGGCGGACCTTCCCCTAGCCACAGCCAAGTTTTTATTTCACATGCCAGTACTTAAAAATTCTGAACCACGAGCAAGCATAAGGTAAAATACTAGTTGTAGTACTACTACAACTACTTTTTATCCGAACTTTGAACCTTTAGAAACAAGACAGCAAGTAATAATAATAATAACTAAATACTAATACTTTTCCTTTTTACCTGAAATCAAGAGACTGACAGATAAACGAGACTTCTTTTCTTACAAAGTGACCCTAATTTTGCAGATTCTTCTGCTAGTTCAGGGAAGCAGTTAAGCTCAATATCAGTGACAGAAGCATAATAATCAGATAAAGATTTTAAACTTATGACAATTAGAGTCGACATAAGAAATCTAGCTGACGGACATGTTATTAGATTCCAATCCCAGCAGCTTGGTCAATGTGCTTGCTTATGGCTTGGCATCAAGAGCCAGCAAATTAAGCTGATTTCTGCCAGCTTAAGATTTTTTTTGTTTTTTTCCCTCAAATCTGCATATTGTACACGTTTTGGTATAAGAACTAAATGTAATTACAAGATTTCCAAAGAGAATCCTTTTGCGAAAATTCTTGATGTATGTCTTAAGATCAATCGTTTTGGCTTTGGGATATATGTCATATTAATCATTACTATCATTAGTTAAGACATTCTTTATTTACAAGTTTAGTATAAATATTTGATATTACTTATTTATTTGATAAGAGTACATGGAATAAATATGTTTTACAAGAGATTTACAATAAATTATAAATTTAAGATTCTCACTGAGTCAAAGCATTACGTCTAAATTGTTTTCGGTCAATATTTTGTCAAGATAGGATATTGATAAAGCTAATAAGAGTAACACATGGTTATACTCATTTATGCAGCAGCAGCCGATGTCATAGGTTAAAAATTTTATAAGCTTGAGCTAATATGTGGCTGCTTGTTACAAGATCAAGTTTAATGAACATGACTTGATATAAGAATGTCGTTTTATAAATCATTCAATATCTAGGATAATATTTTAATGCAATAGTTGTATAAGTTTTCCTTTGACTTAACATAACTAAATTTTTATTTTACCCTACATATGGTCCTAATCATGGACGCTTTAATTGGATTCTTTGGGTATAACATGAAGCATATAAAAATGCGTAAGTAATCAAATATATGATTCACCAACTTGAGTGATCGAAAGAATATTTCAATGAATCTTAACGTATATTAACTCAAGAAATTTATAGCCTGGGTGGAATAAAGTTTTGAAATAGTTTTAAAGTTTATTCAAAGAGTTATACTAAGATATAACATGATCAAATTAATTGAGTAGACAATAATTCATGCTCAAAGATAAAACCAAGATATTATGCGATAAAATGATGGTAATTACACTGAACAAAATCATGCACGAATAGGTTGGTCAAACTGTTAGGAATTGAACTTACAAAATTACAATATAAAGTAGAGCAGAATTTAAAACTTTTCGATGTCTAACCATTGGATCACATACATGGCTAATTGCATGGGGCAGAAAGCATACCAAAGCTTTGCAATTTACAAGTGCTTATATCGAGAATAACCAATCTAGGTTCCAGCAATATCAATTATCAATTACCCTATACTAGTACGATACTCGATTACCCTATAGTTTTCTTTCTCTCAATTCATTCTCAATAGAGGATTCAATTATCAATTAAATTGTTGAACTTTTCTTTTTGTTTCCAAAAGGGCAGCATAGCTCGAATAAATAAGGGAAGGGTGGCTGGCCATAATTTCATTCCTAGTGGAAGTAGGATAAGAGACTATGCCTTAAGTTTAATCCAATTAGACGCTCTCTTGGCTGGCCATGCCTTGTCTGCTATTTCAAATAAAATTCCTTTTATGGCAGCCCTTAAAAGACCTACTAAATCAATTCAGTTTGATCCTTAATTATATCTCTTATTTTATTTCAATGAATTTAATTTCAGTCCAATTTAATTTTCAAGACCATACTCTATTGTGCATGATTCATTAGGTTCTTTTAACATGTTACCAATAAATACAAACATTGTAATGATAAATAAATATGGATTACATAAATCAAAACATTTAATTCTCTAATTAATCAAATCCCATATTTATAAATCATTATTGTCATCTAGCACTGAGTCACTACTCCCATTTGCTAAGAAAAGTCAATGAGATTTGGTTAGTTTGTCCATATATTCTCCTTTCACTGCTTAAAAATCTCGACTTAATACTGAGCATATAGATTAGGATCTACTTAATTTTGCTTAAGCATGTAAATATGTTTTCAAAAAAGTTTTGAAAATATTGATATTTTCTTAAAAAATAATATTTTATATTAGTTGAATGATTTAATAAAAATAGTTTGTATTATTGGGTTGTTTTACGAAATTTTTTATTTTTTTAAAAAAATAGTGACATTTGCATAACTGCTGAAATTTATTAAAAATTGAAATTTTTATTTCTAAAATATCAAAAAATTTATATTTTTAAATAAATATATTTTTTAATAGTGATAATTTAATAGTAGTACTTATTAATGTTATTGAAACATTCAAAGTTATGAACGAATATATACATTTTTATAGATATTTCATACCCCTGCTGTGCAAAAATAAGATATGTATTTAAAATGGTTGCCCCGATTATTATATAGATCATGAGCGATACGGAAATATATATATATATATATATATTCAAAGTGCATTGGCCCATGAATTCACAAAACAGCAATTTGGGCTTATTAATCTAAAAGCCCAACAAAATTTATATCTCGATCCACCATGACTGGCTTCCCGATTCACTTAATCTTCCAAAATCCCAAACTTCTAGGGTTTTTCGCGTGTTCTTCCATCGTTGTGAAACAATGGAACAGCCTGCGACACCAAATGCTGTTCCTCGAAAAGATAGAGACAGAGACAACAACAAAGCGAAGAAAAAAATCCCGACACCCCAAGAGCTAATATCCCATTACCAAACCCAAGGCCTTGATTCCCAAGAAGCTTCCATCAAAGTCATTGAGGATCTTCAAAATGTGGTGATGAGGGTCATCTCTTCCAACTCCAAATCCAAGAACGACAAGTCCTTGGTGGACGCTTCAAGGAAGATTGACAGTGTCAACAACAGGCTCGCAGTTGTTGATATGAAGCTTGACTCCAAGCCTGGATATTTGGAGACTTTTGCCATTGGCATTGCTTCGGGGGCTGCTTTGAATGGCATTACCAGTGTTTTGCCTCATGTTTTTGAGGGTTTTGCTCAGATTTGGTCTTCTGTTAAGGCTGCTACCAAGCCTTCTTCTCCTTAAATATATTTAGATTAATTTTGCCAGTTACAGTTTTTATTTTTGTTCTTATTTTTGTTTTGGCTAATGTTGTTTTGGTAATTTGGGTTACAGGACTTCAATGCTACTGAACTAGGGTTAAATTTTTAAAAGGAAAAAAAAATCAGAATTCTGTACTAATAATTTGTTTTTGCTGTATTGTCTTATTCTAGTTTGTGGAGATGAAATGCCAGTATTTGAAATGGTGGCAAGCAATGACCTGTAAATAGCTGAATTTTGGGTGATACTGTACTGCAAGAATCATCCTGAAGGGTTATTTCAGGGTCATATTTCGCCTTTGGCTTAGAATTTTTGCATTCTTCTTTTTTTCAGCATAACATCTTCATTGGAGTCTTGGTCGATCTCTGAGACTTCACATACATTTTGAACTGTTTATGCCGCAGATTACAAACAAATACTGTATAATAGGATTAGAATTTTGTGTGAACGGGAATTGGTAGAATGGCTGAACAAATAAGAAGAAATTTGAAAAATATGCATAATGACAATTGATCTTCCAATGCCCTACTAAGAGGGAAATAATGATGGTTTTGTTTCATAGTAGAGTTTCAGGATTAGGTAAGCTTTGATATCCTTTATAGTTGAAGCATGGACGGATGCTTCTCCTAATTTGTTGAATTAGGTGATTGGTTTTAAAAAATTATAGTGATATGTGAATCTGTAATGTACTATTTGGTCTATATAGTTCTTGAATAGATGTAGCACTGTTTATCCTTAAGATAAGCTTATTACTGGATATGTTCTTGATGGACTCTCTAAGAATAGTAGCTTTTTTTACTTTTTTTGTAGCAGCCACTTCGCGTCTAATGGCTCAAGTTTTTCTTTTTTGGTGACATTTTTTTTATATTCTATGAATCCTACTCTCAGGTGTTCCAAAAGTAAATGTTATAGAAAAAACGATCTTCAATCGCATCGGACCAACCAGTGGGTGCCATTCAATGTTGAACTCAAAACTGAGGGAACCATGAAGTATGGTCTTAGATACATACACCTTTAAAGGGAGTCAATCAGCTGAGATTGGATGAAAAGGCAGTCACTGAACGTAAATCGATTAGATTGGAATAGACGATTTAAATTAAAGAAAGGGAAATGATTGAGGGAAGAATATATAACTAAAATTGCAATAGAAACGGTTTGACTGACATTGAAATAAAAAGTAAACCGATGAGTAGAAGAAAGGTTATTGCCTTAAGATGGAAACTCTTGGCCGTGAAGAACTTTGTGCAAACTTTGATTAAAAATGAAGTAAACTTTGATTGGTTCAAATGATTACGTACTGCCAAACATGAAATCTAAATAGAGGTCGATTACAAGTAAATTACATTGCTCTTGAACAAACACTATCTGAACTTATAGCTTGTTCAGCCTAGGCTTACAAGTATAAACCAGCCAAAGAGATTTTACGAGAAACTTTTAAAAAAAAGTTAGAAAAGCTAGAAATACGAACTTTCCTCTTCTTCGTATTTAAAAATATGTTAATTTTGTACGTAATTTTTATTTTCGCTCTAAAAATATCTAAACTCATTAAATATAAACCTAATATCTATTAGAAAAAACCTTATAAAAATAAAATCACCAAACAGTTCGATAATTTTTAAAACCCTTACCTTTTATAAAAGCTTGATAATAGCTTTTAATAAAAAAAAGTTAGATCAAACAAACACTCAAAGAAGTCGAAAAAAAAAAAAAAAACTTAAGTAAGACTAAAAAGTAATTGATTCCACCACTTGTCTACCTATTATAAGTTCAAATGACATCTTATTAAGTTGGCTTGGATTCAAGTCAAATCTCTTGTTTAACCATTTTTAGCCTATTTCTAGTGGTTGAGTTAGATTGAGTACGCTATATGTCCACTAATTGATGCAAGAGTTCGATCGAGAAAGAAAACTACCTCTTTATGTTAACCATCAAACTAAAATATCAATCGACTAACTTAAAATAGAGAGGCCCTATCTCAAATCAGCCTTTATATCTTATAATTTTATTGGCCAAACACATAATTCACAAATTGGGTTTTCTTTTCCCATTTTTTTTTTCAATTATTTCTCGATTCGTTCATCATCATTATTAACATTTGTAAGGCTTAACCCATGAATTAACAAATGTGAACTAAAATTATAATAAAACATTATGGATTCTAGCCCAAACCTTAGCAACGGCCCTCCTAAACTAAACTACATATTTTGAGTATGTTGAAGGATTTTTCTACTTTAAATCTTTTGCCTTTAGTTAAAATTTTATAATCTTTTTTAATTTAAACTTGAACACTTTATATAGTTGAATTACTACTAGGTGTCAAACAAGGATATCACATGAAAAACGGTGCTGTTTTGGACCAAACCCAAAGTTGTTTCCATTGTTCAAACAGGCTAATCGGTTAAAATTAATTAATTTTATATGTTTTTATAATTTC
>JBBYHK010000014.1:9905312-9919260 GCA_038382065.1 Adansonia grandidieri | reverse complement strand
ATATATATATATATATAAATTAAAAATATTCAACCTTCAATAAACCCCAAACCGTACACCGAAACACACTGGTACCGGTATGTACCTGTACCAGAACAAAAACGGTACAACCACCGGTACGGTAGTGACTACCTTGGGTCTATCCTTAAAATTTGTTGAGCTTAACCAAAAGACTGAGATTGTTTTCTAGGGACCTGACTCAGTTGCAACAGGATAGCATTGACAGAGGGATTCAGGTGTTTTTTTCAAGCATTACCTAGTTATTAACAGAAAAATAAAAAATAAAAAAAGGTAACATGTGCTTACCTGTAGTATCTTGTTTAAAGCTCTAGAAAGAGCAGGCTTCAAATCACCAGGATGCAACTCCCCACTCTCATAGTCAGAAACAAGCTCCTCAAAATCTTTAAAAGTCCTGAATTAAATGATAATACATTAATGCAATGCCACCTCTAAAATAGTATGATATGACAAATAACAAAATGGCTGGTTAAACAAATAAAAAGAGTTAAAGCCTAAAGGAGTTTCGAAACTGCAAGTGAGTAAGCATAACCATTAATTTCTAAAGCGGCCCATCCATTCTTATGCTGGAATATAAATGAAGAAGGTATGGAACCACTAACTTGTCACCACCATTGTCTGCACTGCGCTCCACTGTGAACTCATTGAACCATGGGAGGATGATGTACTTGATGTATTCCAAACATGGATTCCCCTCAACAATTTTAGGGGGGCAGTATGCCTTCTTTATTTTCACATTCACTTCTGCCTGTGACATGAATCATAAGAAAATATCAGCACATAACCCCAGATTCAGGCCATCATTACACTCTTTCTGAGTACTTTGCTAGAAAGACAACCCAGTTATTAATCCCCAAGGTCAAAGACGGAGTAACTACCTCCTCATCTTCCATGAAGATCGATGATGATGGATCACTTTTGGACATTTTCTCTTGTCCTTGCTGTAGACCAGGAAGCATATCTGCATGTCATGAAAACCAAGAGCAACTAAGATAAAAGGAAAAAGAAAAGAGAAAAGGAACCAAAATTGATATTGAAGTAGGACAATACGATGAGACAAAATGATTGGTTTGTTTTTCCTCTTTATGTCATCACAGTACTCTCTTGCAAGCACATTAACTTTCCGTTGATCCATGCCTAACTGGCAAATGTCCGCCTGTTCACATAAAGTAATTCCAGTTGCTTTTTAGATAAATGAAAGTTTGAATTAACATTACAACCTATAAGTAAACATACAATGTAGCAAAGGTACAGCTTGAAAAAAATAGTCCAGAATTGCACTACGGAAAAATGGAAGGGGATCTATAGCAACCATGCTAGAGATCCTCAACAGTTGATCTCTACTTAGATTGTCAAAATGGTTTTGTAGCTGAACATTTTTGGCATATTTGGAACTTCAATCAGAATTTGAAACTTTTCTTTATTTTGACATGATTGAAACAAGAATAAAAGAATAACATCGAGGAAAAAAAATCCAACGATGGTACATATAAAATCCTCAAATGATAGGATACCAAATGATGTCCTAGTAAAATTTCTCAATTAGAAGGAAAAAAAAAAAAAAACAATTGACGCCCCATAGAAAATACAATTAATAAGCATTTATATGGTTGATGCCAAGATATTCACCCTATACAGTATATATCCAGTACCAACATACAAATTTAGATACTTTTGCCAAATTTTTGGGGGGAAATTTCAATCTATAATGTGCAATTGACAACAAGGCCATGCTAGAGACTTTATAACGTATAAAATACTGTTTTTCAGCGGATTCAAATCAAGCTAATGTTTTATTCATTCTGAAACCGATCCATCTTAATTTCATCAAAAGATTAAAAAACAACTAGCTTTAAAATTTCTTATAGTATGTGCTAACTGGTGCCAGTGTAACACTTAGCGGCTGTTGGATGAACAAAAGAAAAATAAGAAATCATCCTTGTTGATCTAGTGAAGAATATTAAATACTAAAAAGACAACAAAAAGTAACAAATGCAGGGACCAAAAGCAATACTATGAAGAGCAGACAAATAAAAATTTCCCGTTGAACTTTTTTCTCTCTCTTGTTCCCACCAAAAGAGGATCACTTTATAGCATGTCAAATATGAATGGATGAGATGAGGATACTACTACAAAAACTAACAGATAAGTCATTGACAAAGTAAAATTTTATACAAACATTTTAGTCTGTATGCAAGTGTAATATTGAGTAATTTCTAGAAATAACTCAGGACACTGAATGAAACTCGCACTTTTATTGTGTTTTACATATAAATCTGTCTAAAGTTCCTCAATAAAAGGCAGAGGATCAGCAAAACATAAAATTCAAAGCAGAAGCACCTTAAGGAAAAATATGTCAGCACACTGCATACATGGGTAAAGAATTTGGGCAGCTGACAACTCATCTTGCTCACTACGGCCCATAATTTGACAACACCTAGAAACAGAAAAAAAAAAAACAAATTTTGTGTTTGGAATCAACGAAAGAATTACTACTAATATTAAGAAAAGAACAGAGAAAAAAATATTTTACTAGGCCCCAACCTCATTATCCTAGGAAGCTTGTTTCTACGAGCTATATCCATCACAAGTGGCCAATATTCTGACGCCCTGGAGTTAATTTCATCTGAAGACCACAAGAATTCAACCTTTCCATTCACATCCATGCCGACTGCCTTCCAGATTTCAATCAAATACTGTCCAACTATTTTGATTTTCTTCAAGTCACCACCCATTTTATTGTTTAGCTGTGCAAACCAATCTGCAATCCAGATTTTTACTCTACACCCAGCAGAGGTCAGTTTGTTTACATTTATCGTCTTCATAACTCCCTGTTTACAGACAAATAGCAAAAATAAATTCAGTGGAAGAAGGACAAAACATTTAAAAAGAAACACCAAAAATCTAATTGCATTCTACACCAACATATGATGGTGGAGGAAAAGTTGCTACCATCTTGTTGGGATACAGTCTATGAATAAACCTAGTGCATGGCAGAATCATGTTAGATCTGAAAATGATGAAAATCTGCCAAGTCCGGCAAGCAGCATAAATTAATTGAAAAAGAATATATATATATATATATATATATCGTTAAAAACCAATTAAATCAGTTAAATACTAAGAAGAAGCCAAAAATTTGAAGTCAAACTAGGAGAGAAAAGTAGAAATTGTCATATTTCAATTTGATACAACGTGGTAGGAATAACTAAACAAACCATAATTATATTTCATGTATAAATTAAATCAAAAGGCATTGATTTCGATTCTGAGATTCAATTTCTACATTTAAAGGGAATTCGACCAAAGAAGAGTAGAAAATTTTGAGAAAAAAAATCACTTAATAGACTCTCCAAAAAAAAAAAAAGTAGAAGAATACCTGAGCAATGTGCATTCTGCCAGAAGGCTCGAAGCCATCATAGCAAATGGGTTCAGGTTTGTGAGTGAGAAGGTTTAACAGTTCATCCTCTTGAATACATTCTTCCCCAACACTTCTTATAATCCCAAACCTTTCTTCTAAACTCAACCTGAAACCATAATTCCAAAATGAATAAATAAATTTACCTGATTTCCATCTTAAAAAACCTGAAATTCCAAGGGAAATGGCTTACTGTGGAGTTGAAGAAGAAGAAGATGAGGAAGGTTGGGGGTTGATAGAGAGCGATTGCATGTCAGAGGACCGTGGGGTCTGATCGGCAGGCGATTGGTCCGCCATTGGTTGAAAGTTAATATTGCGACGGCGTGAGCAGAGGCTTTACGATTCAAGCTTGGCTAAAATTTTGGTAAGCCCTACTGCCCTAGCGTCAGAGCTCGGACTGCTTTTGGCGAAGTGCAAGTGAATTCCATCCCTTCGATTCAGCGGCATTAGAACGCGGACCGTTGGATGAGTATCCATCATTTAAAATTTCAAGTTGCCTATTTTATATCTATTATTATCTTCACTGCATGTGTAAATTATATCCAATTGATATAAATTTATTTTTTTTTAATACTGTTATTTTAAAATTAAAAGTATAAAATAAAATTTGTTTAATGTAAAATTTTAATAAATTTAATATTTAAAAATTTTTTTTAATAAGTTTTTTTAACAAAACTAAAATTTTTATTTATAAATTGAATAAACCTAATTATTTATAAATTTAGTAATAAATTTATTTACCTTTTAAAGTTAATAAAAAATTAAACGTTTATAAATAAAATAATTTAATGTAAACTTTAACTCTCCACTGATTATAAAATAAAGTTATTAACAAAAGTTTTTTAATGAAATTAAAATTCTTACTTATAAATTAGATAAATTTTATTAATTGTAAAAATTTTACAATAGCATTTTAAAAATTTAGTGGATAACAATGACCATATTTTTATCCGTTTAAAAGATTATCCACCTTCTTATTTTTATATATACTAGCTATTGTGTCACATTAATTGTACATGATTTTGGGCATTGATTATGTTATATTTGTAAAAATATATATTTTTAAAAAAATAAAAATATCATAGAAACAAATATCGTATTACATAAAAATATATTAAATAAAAAACCACTATATCCATTTTAAAATATAAAAACTAATTAAAAATATTTATAATAAAATATAATATTTTATTATAAAATCTTTAAAAAAGAAAAAATCACAAAATCATTTTAAATAATTTGACCAAAACTTAAGTTCATTAAAAACTATTACCTCACTAACCAAATTAAAGAAAAAAAAACCCTAAGCCGTCATACATTCTTAAAAAAATAAAGCCTCCAAACTTTTTACACAGCTTATATGATAAATAAATTAAAATCAAAAGTTACCGTAATATTTATATCAATATGAGATTTATTTACTTGTAAAGTTTAAGTTATAATTGTTGTGTTTATTTGATAAAATTTAACTGCTTAAGAGTTATAATTAATTGTTAAAATATTATGTAAAATATTTTAGTAATTACTTTTTTTTTTCTAAAAACTTATTGTGATATTAAAATTTTAATGATAAATTCTATCAATTTATATAACACGAAATCATAAATAAGAATCAAATAAATCTTATTACTACTTATAATATAATACAAAATATTTATATTTTAGAAATTTTATTTATTTATAAAATTTTATATATTGCACATAAAGTTACATGTTATGTAAATAATTAGAATTTGCTTTATTTAAAATTAATATAAATTTTCATTTTACTTTTGTCATGTTAATTAAAAAAAAATTATAGCTTTGAAAATAAATTAGTCAATGCAAATTTTAATTCTTTTTATTTATTATCAAATAAATTTCATTTAGTCAAAGTTTTTCAATGGAATTAGAATTCTTGTTTGCGAATATTAGAATCTTATTATTCAACAAATTTATATAACTAAAATCTTTCAATATAATTACAATTTTTATTTATAATATGATAAATCTTAGTAATAATAAAAAATATTTATAAAAGCAAAATTAGTAATATAATGAATAACATTGTGTATTTTGGAGGTTAAAGGATTCTCCATATTCATACTTTTATATATATTATAGATTATAGACTAATGGGTAACACTGATATTTGAATAAAATTTTAAACATATAGTTATTTTAAATTGTAAAAGTGAGAAAAATGTAAAATTGTTTTTTTTTTTTTTTTTACTAAAGCGTGTATACATTTATATAATAAAAAAGTGGAAGAAGTAGTTTTAAAATTAAACAATTTGTGACACTTTCAATGTAAGAATTAATTATATTTATTTGTATAAATGCATGTAATAACTTTGTAACTATTTGCATATTGAAGATATATAATACATATAATATAATGAAGATATTAAAATATAATATGTTTTTGATTAAAAAAACTTAATAAAAATTCAAAACATATGTTAAATAATATTTGAGGAAGAAAAAAAATCTGAAAGATAATACAACTAGTATTATTGAGTAAATCAACATAATTTTCATAAAAAAACTAATTGCGAAACGCTCAATTTATCAATTAAAGACTTTTTTGTACTATTTGTATTGCACGCATGATACCCAATAGTAAGGATAGGAATAGATGCTAACATTTTATCTTTCACATGTGGCGATTAGAGTTGAAAAAATCTAAAATTAAAATGGAAAAAAAATTGTTTTCAACTTCTTCTTCCTTAAAAAAAAACACTAAATCTGCAAAATAAAATCCTCCAAAATCAATAGCCTAAGTTGAAGAAAAAATCCCAAAATCATTTTGAAACTTGTTCCATAACTGAATCAAGACATTCACCTAAAAGGTTCATTTTGTTCCATTCTTATCTGTTGAATCGAGAGATTTATCCAAGTAAGGCTATCATCGATCATCTACCAAACTCATCCTTGATGATTCAGTTTTAGCAACTATTGAAGTTTGCCATCGAAACTAGAGTTGTTAATCACTCAAAACTCTTTGAAACGTGCTCTTCATTTATTTCTTTAAGATTTGGTTTTATCCTTTGGGAAAAAAATTACAGGGAATTTATTGCATAATGAAAGTTATATTTAAAGTCTATTAATTTATTTTACAATAATCGTTGTTGAGTTCTTATAGTAAATTGCAAATATTGATTATTGTATAATGAAAGTTGTATTAATAGGGAAATTTGATTGGTTGATAGAATTTGTTCATTGTTTTCCATTTTGCAGTAAAATCAAGGATAAGCTTAGGCTCATAACATCAAGTTACCCTATGAAATAGGATTATGAAGGAAAAACTGTTTATTGTGCTTGCAATTAGAAGCATTGAGATGTACTTTTTAGACAACCACATATCCAAGGAAAAGATTTTATGGATGTCCAAAATACATTTATAAAATTACAATTTTATTATTTAAATTTTGATTAAAGCATGTTTATGTTATTTAAATATTAATTACTTTATTTGCGGATTCATGCATTGCATGACTTAAGATTTTATGATAGAGCAAAAGGGATTATTTTAGAGCTTAAAAGAAGAAAAAAGTTATTATATCATGAAGTTAAGAACTTGAAGAATAAAGTGTTACATTTAAAGGATAATGGAATAGATTGCATTAAGGTAGGAATTATTAAAGAAAATTTCTAGCTAAAGAATAAAGTTTTTTATTTAAGATTAAAACTAAAAAAATTTAATGACTTAAAAAAAGTAAAGATGGTAGCATAAGTTGAAAATGGATTTTGGTTATCTCAAGTTTTATTGTAATAATGTTTTATTTGTTTAGTTTGAATGGCTCAAAAAAATCTACCCTTTATGCTTGGCCTTAGGTTAGGGTGACTGATTTTAAGTATTATGATTTTTATCAGTAAAAGAAAATGACAATATCATATTTAACACAGCCTTTTTCCTAAACCAAAAGAAAAAAAAATCTATACAATTTGTGTCATCAAGCACTATTTTCATTCATAAATTCAATTAAACCTTCAACAAACAATTTGAAACAATTATATTGCTTGTTCAACAAAATACCAAAAAATAACAATAATGCCAATAATGATTTCAACAGAATAATGCAATACAAAAAAAATAATGGGAATTATCAAACATTATTTTCCTTGCTTTAATTTTTAGTTATAGAAACACTCTGACTTTCTTGTCTTCAGCCACATTGTCTACTTTCTTGGCTTTAGAGCAGCTTCCATGATTGTAGGTTGAAAAATGTTTTTTCTCACTTGTGGTTGAATTAGAAGTTGTCTTTAACAGTAAAACATCTCTCGGTACTGTTAGCTGCTCTTTTATTGATAAGGGCATTCAGTTGTCTAAAGGTAAAGGTAAAGAATAAAGTAGAGGTTAAGGCTGAGGCTGAGGCTAAGAAAAATCCTTGCGTTGAAGCAGATGCAAAAGTTAAACCCAATATACATACAAATGCATATGTGAATCCAATACTAGCAGAAGTAGCTATAAAGACATTCCCCATTTTTTTTGTTTCTTTTTTGGGGTTTAGGTTTATAACTTCAGTTGGATTCTAACTTAAGGCTCTAAACATTTGCACTTGGGATTGTTGCTGACATAAACATAAGATAATAGAGTAATACTTAAGGTTTCAATTATAAGCATCAAAATATATAATAAAGTAAAATGAATAAGAAAAAAAATAAAAATTACTTCAATACCCTTAAATGGATAACATGTTTTGTTGTTAAAGCTTCTTTATGACAAATTGATAAGTCATAATCTTGCCTTTCTTTGCTTGCTTGTATTGGTTTTCCTTTTTTTTTATGCTCCTCAAGGTTTTTTTGTATTTGTTTTAAGCTTTCTTGGCATTTTCCTAAACTTTAGTGGCAGAACTAGGTTTTCACTAACTGATATTGGCCAATATTTCATACCAAGCATGGGTTGTAATGCATTACCATAAGCTAACTCATATTTATATGTCCTTGTGGTACCAATCAAAGACAAAGTCCTCAACATTTCCCCTTTAGATCTCTGATTGTACAAATGGCATAAGCACATGGGATACCATACAAGGTTTACATTCTACAAGTACAAATGTTGTTTTCCAAATTAACCATTAACTTATCTTTACTTAAATACATTTCATACCCTCTATCTCTATTAAAAACCATACAATGTGAAGCAATGGATGCTTTTTTCTCAATAATTTTTCACACATAATATCCAAGACTACCTCTCTAGTTATACTAGTCTTTTTTTTTTCCTCATAATTTTAAACATCATATTTTTCCTAATGTCCTCAAATAATCAAATCATAAGTTTCCTTCTTGACTCTAATAAAGTCTTATTGAATGCTTCAAATAAGTTGTTGTCAGTCAATTTACACCTGGAATTGATATTAAAGATTGCCTTTCACTATCTATATAGAGGAACTTTAAAATATTAGTAGTTGTTGCTTCATTCTTCTCTTGGAGCTTTCTCAAATTTTCTTCAAATTCCCTAGATGTGGAAGATTTAGCAATCCTTCAAAAGCATTGTTTCATCACTTCACTTTTATGTCTCCTTTCGCATTAATTAACATAAGTATGCCCAGCATAACATCTAGACTCTGCTTCAAGAAATAAGCATTCTATTGCATTGTCAAGGTCCCACATAAAATGAAAAGCACAATGGCAAGAGAAACTATAATTGGTACTTGAATATAACAAAAAATAATATTATATCAAATATTAAATAATTCTTAAGTTACCATTTATTGGTCTAATATCAGTGTCCACCCAATTTCACTTCTAATTTTGATATTTAACTTCAATAGTTTAGGAAAACATTTTCAAAAAAAAGTGCATTCTATTTCCATTAAAGCCCAAGCTAGTGGAAACATTTGATTTTTTTTTTTTCTATCTATGCCAGTAGCACATAGCAACTTGACTTTAGCTCCATTTAGATGCGTGACGAAATTGATTCTAATGAGATTTAAAACAGGGATGACAGTGAGATTAATTACTTTAATAATGAAATTAAATATTATACTAATAAGATTAAAATCAGTGATGGATATATGTTTGGATTCAAATGCCGAGATGAGGTAAATTATAGTGAAAAAGGAACGTGACTATTAAAGACATTAGATTAAAATATATATATATAGTGAGAATTTTAGTTTATTTGATTTTTATGGAAGTTAATAATCAAAATTAATTAAAATTATATATATGTCAAATAATAATTTTATTAATAAATATTTAAAATTAATAAAATAATATCAAATAATATTTTTATATTCATTTTTATGTAACTGTTTATTTTTGATTAATTCATATTAATTTTATAATAATATTAAATTTTATATATTTATTAAATTGTTATATAAAAATAAAATTTATATATCATTATATAAAGTAAAATTTATTATATAATTATTTTCAAATTAAAAAAAAAAAAAAAAAAAACCAAAACGTTGGGTTAAAAGAGTAAAAAGGCCCTTAACCACTAAAGAAAATTGTAGGGCAACACGGTGGAATTGTTCCACTATGCCATTTAGCATGTATTCTGAACGAAATACACTGGCCAGTTAAAGGGAATATACCCCAATAATCTATCTCATAATAGGCGAGATGAAAACAAAATGAACCTTTTGTCAAACTTTTCAACTAGCATCCATCAAGCCTCAAGAAAGCCTACAACCATTTTCGAAGCCAAACTTAAGTGCTTTGAAGCATATATAATACCTCTCAAAAATAGGTGAAGATGTTGGCATCTGTTTATGAACTTTTATCATCATTATGCTTGTAAGATTACTCTCTACAATTATTTTAGCATGATTCCTCAACTAACCAAACTCTTCCTTAAAGGTTTTATTAACTTTATCAACCACCAATTTCTTAGCCCTTCATATCATACTTATATTCACACTAACCTCAAGATCCTTCCTTACAATATCTTGGATCTCAACATTTTTAATAAAAAAAAAATCCTTTTTCAAATTTTTTCGTGTACAGTTCTACCAGAATAGATTGTGTCAACCTTGGATTTTTAAATACTTTGTTGCAATCATGAATATTATAGAAAGTCTTCACTTGAAACAGTTGAAACCCTTTATCATAAATAACCCAAAGATAATCTTTTGCTCGACACTTTCCTCTCACAAATTTTAAATTATTTTTAGCCCTAATGATGCCCTATTGATTTTAAGGGATATTAATGCCATAGAATGTTTAAATTGTTTTGAGTTCTTAACTAACATCCTTAGTTTAATATGGGGGCTATTTGCAGTTGTATCATAAGACAGTTACTGCTTTTCCACCTAATATCATACTTTACCTTGTATTTCTCATTAGTAATAAGACCCTTATACTCATTAGACTTGTAACACTCACTGTCGAGTCCATTTCGCTCCCCATTAGTTTATTCCTTAGTAAATGAAGTTGACTATGGCTCATTTTGGGCCTTCCTCAATCTCTTACTATTTTCCTTTCAACTCACACACTGTTATCGACAGCAAATAACCTCATCAATCTCTTGCTCAATAGAATCATCCACTTTAGGATGATTAACTGCCTTTTCACTTCCCATTGCCTCACTTACAACCTCATCAGTTCCCATTGCCTCATTCCCTAGTTCCTTATCCCCTACTACCTCATTGCCCAAAGCGTTAGCCTTTATGCCTTAACCTCCACATCTCAACCCCATTTGCCTCAACCCCTACTATTTTAGGTCTTACTACCGAGGCCTCTTGAATTATTGATTTTACAACTAATTCAGCTTCATCTATGCCATGCTCTATATGGTCATGAATCACACCATTATCTACCATATATCTAATCATATCGAAAGTGCTTTTATCACCACAAACAACCTTAAGCCCTTCACCAAGACTTTTGCAAGTGTTGAATAAAATATATTACTAATATTGTAATAAACAGCATCCTTGTAAATGTCTAATAATTCAAAATAACTCAACTTATCAAGATCAAAGGTAAGATCCTCAACTATCTCATTAATACACCTAAATTAGGACCCTGACCAATAACTGTCCTAGCATAATGAAACCTAATTATAGCTATTTGACATCATTAAAAAAAAAAAAGCAATAGACAAAACAATAAAAGTATTAGTAACACATCAAATAGAAACCCCCAATAGCACATTTCACATTCACACATTTACATTGTGATTTAGAGATAAATTCTCCAATTATATGATTCAGATATATACATAAATCAATACTAATATCAGTTAACAAAAAACCTTCTTTTATGAAGAAATCAATATGAGTATCATTCTACAATATCAAATTGCATTGAAGAATACAAAACCATATTTGAACAAAAACAAGGAATCAATAAACAAAACCATATTTTGAGCTACATGTAACTCACCTAGAAACAACAATTTCGCATCCAAGAACACAACCTCCTTTAAAATTCCTAAAGCATAAATTGTATTTATAAAATTAGAGGTTAATCCAATTTAGTAATTAGTATTATAAAATTAGTAGAAAACAAATCTAAAACAACCAATATTGTGGATCAAATTTCAACGTAAAAGACTTTTTTGATTTAGGGATTCTTGAACACGAATTTTGTGCTTCTCAAATAGGAATTTCGGCTTTCAACGTAAAAAGCATTTGGGGATTTCAAAGCTGAGGTTCATGTTTTGATTTTTCAATGTAAATGGGAAAAAAATTTAGGGTTTTGGATAAATTCAAAAAAAAAACTTTGAATATTTTAGGGATTTAGGGTTTATAACTTTTAGACGTTTAGAATTTTTTATTTCATTTACTTAATTTTTATTTAATCTTCATTTAGTTTTTTTTTAACGCAGGCACACATGAAATACAGTTCACCATTTTTTTATAATAAATTTAATTATGTCAACTTCAAAAACTCAACTTAAGGGTGCAAAAAGTGTTTAATTGAAAATTTCAAAAAGGTTAAACCCTAAATAGGCTAAAATAAAATGTTTAATCGAGATTCAATTAAATACTAATAGATTTGGTTCTAAATTAGGCACTTAGTCAAAACTAATTGTTTATTACCTTTTTAAATAAACTATAGAATCTAAAAATTCATTTGATAACTTGATATCCAAATTAGCTATCCATAGAATACCCGAAGTTTAATACCTTCCATTAAGGATAGTTGGGCTGATAGAAACGGTTGTGGTCCTCTTTGTCTCCATCGTCACATATTTCTTCATAAAATTTTGAATCAAAAAGTAGCACACTTCTTATTTTTCTTGTTAAATATCCAAAAGTCTTTGAAAAATTTTGTTTGCCTGTCAGCTAAAAGGGAATTTCTTTAATATATAATACTTAACGTAATCACTTGGATCAATGATTTTTTTTCTTAAAGGAAAAAAAAAAGCTCTTCTCTTTGTAGAATGTTTACTATTTCATTTGGTTTTTAATGTCTGCTAACTTTTTCAGATTCAATCCTTAAATTTTATTATTTTATGGTAATAATATGTTTAATGATATCATCATTATCAAAATTCATTAGGTAGTTTGATGATCTCGCATTAGGCTATTAACTATCAAAAATTGGGCAAAAGTCCTAACTGGCATAGGAGTTTGAATGATTCTTGATCCATATAACAATGATCCTATACATAACACATGTTTATTTGTGAGTAAAAAACAAATTTAATCCATATTGCCTGACACAGTAACAAATTGAAATATTATTGTAAAAGTAATCTTCTCTTCACAGATTTCCCTTTTTATTATTACCAAGTGACACAATTAATAAAAATTATTTGTTAGTTAAAGCCTGCAAACGATTGAACGATGAGACTTTGTTACAGCAGAAAAAAAAATAAAAAACATAAACAAATAGGAAAAAGAGGGAATAAGAAACTTGTAGAGCTAATGAACAATAGAATAAAGAAACCTGCAGGGCAACTTAATTGTAGGGGTCTTGAATTCCATTATGAATGCAGAATTGTGCAAAAAGAATATGAAAAAAAAATCATAGAAAATTTAGAAGAAATAGCTTTTAAATGTTAGCTAATGGATACGGATGAATTGCATTTTTTTTAAGCTATAGAGAGTGATGTGGAAAACTTTTAACCCTTGATTAGCAAGTACACGTGTAACTTTGTCTACTATTTTATATAAGAGAAATGTTGATCTGCTTTAAAGAAAATTGTCATTTCAATCGGTGATTTCTTAAAAAAAAAATAAAAATCGTCATCTCAAGTGATGATTTTCCTTCTTTTATTAGATAGGATGGCAGGATGAGCGGTTCACTTAGCATCTTTGTTTTTATAATGGAGAAGATTTTTGTTCATCATATCAGACTAGAACTTTATTTATACAAATTTTAAAGAAATTATTCAACTTTTGGGTACTAAGTAAACTTACAGTTATAAGGAAAGAATAATGAAATGTGTGTGTGTGTATATATATATATATACATATATCGACATAAGAATCAAGAATGTTAGACTTTATGTGGCCCACATGATAATAAATATACCAAGATAATTAAGTCAAATTATTAAGGTGAAATTATAAAGTAAATCCTATTCAGTTTAACTACTCTAGTGATAAAAGTTTAACTCTAATT
>JBBYHK010000014.1:9875382-9886408 GCA_038382065.1 Adansonia grandidieri | reverse complement strand
TCTTTAAGATGATAAATGTTGAAAATTATTGGACAAACATTTCAATTGAGACCCACATGGCATTAGGACCCATCACCCAGGTGATGTTGACGATTTGGAACTTTTCTGTCGCTTTTTGCTGTTCCTTCATTTTCATTCAAGAACTTTTGAAAATATCTTTTGTCATCTTTTTTTTTTTTTTTGTCACTTTTGCTTGCCAAATTTCTTCATCTATTCAACTTGGAAAACTCTAGGATTCTTTAGTTTTTCCTTTTTCAATTTTTTATTAAAGAAATCTTAATTTGAGAATACGAGAAAAGTTGTCGAAATTTTCATGATCGAATTATTCATCCAAGTTAAAAACTCATCAAACATTTGAGAGAATTTGAGTTAAAAATAAAGCTAATTTAATAAAAGAGCTTAGCCTTGGCTTTAGGATTTAAGGTTCGAGCTCAGCGTATGAATACCTTTGCAGAATTATAAATATTGATATTTGAATTGTAGATTTACTGAATATTTCTTTTTAAAAATAGTTGAACGAATCAGTTGAGCTAAATTACGAGATTTTTTTTAACTTTTTTTAGTATTACATAAATATTATGCTTCTTTTTTTTTTTATTTTGCAATTGAGACATTTTTTTTGTCTATCATGAATAGGATTTTTAATTAATTTTAATTTACATCTATGAAATTTTCTTGAATCAATTAATTTTTTAGAACTTTTTTAGATATAGTGTTCGTATATAATTATTTGTCAAAATGCCTACATTTAAATTAATTACTTAAAATAAATTTTCGACTCTCTTCTTAATATTTTATATACATGTATAGAATGAGAGTTTTTTTTTCCCTTTTATCATTATGTTAGATCTATAAGGATCAAACGGCTTGTTTGGCTCATTTTAGGTTGAGTTTGTATTTTATTTTTGTGATTCGAATTAATTTGGATCAATATTAATAAAATAAAAGATTTTCATTTAAATTTAATTATAAATTATATAAATAGTTCTTTAATCTTTTTATAACAATGATTTGAGCCTACAAGTTGGGCAAAGCCAAATTCAAACCTATGAAGGAATTCAAAAAAATTTCTGTCCACCTCTAATGATAGAAAAGTAAATTCAATATTTCTCTCTTTGTATTTTTTTAATTTTTAATATATACAAATTATAAATTATTTATAGACTTGATTTAAATTTTATTTAATTTTATATTTTTCATATATGTATTAAAAATGTTTGATTTAATTAGAATAAAATTTATTGGTGATCTATAAGTTTTTATCGATGTTTCATTTTCATTTATGATCCTTAAAAGTTATATTTATCATCACAATCTTTAATAATATTTGATTTTTCATTTATAATTTTTAAAAGTTATATTTATTCATCCATGAATTTAAAAATTATATTAATCTTTTAAAAATTTTCATCATTCGTCCATTTTGAGTCAAAAATAAAAGAAACAAATTAATAAAAGAATGTTCATGTAGCCATATGGGTTGATGACTTGATGCACACATAACAAAATTCATATACTATATGTGTATCAACAACTTTTATATTTTGAAAAAAATTATATACCATACATATATTTTATATTTAATTCACTTAATTTTCCTGAAATAGAACTTGTTTTTCTAAAATTGGATCAAAATTTAATTACTACCTTTTTCAAAATTAATATTTACAATCAATTTCCTCAAAAAAGTTTTTTTTCTCCTAAAACTATATCAGTTTTTACTTTTCTCCCAAAATCACCTTATCTTTTTCATATAAAGATAAACTTTATTTTTAAAAATATGTTAAATATAGAATATGCACCATAAAATATTTCTTAAATTATATGTCTAAATAAATGCCTTTAGAATTTATTTTTGCATTCAATTTTTTTACTTCTTCAAATTGTTAATGTCATTTTTTAAATCTTTTATATATAAATAAAATTTTTACAAACAAAATAAATGTATTTTTTTTCTAACACAGAAAATAATTGACATATGATGCTAGCTTTTTTTTTTTAATAGAAATTAGTATGTGTGGGTTGTGTCACGTAACTTGATAATTAATATTTATTTTTAGTATTTCATAATTTTTTAACTTTAACTAATAAATGAATAAAAGATAAAATCTTTTAAAAGGTCATGACTATTGGTACATTAAACTTTTAAATATTATAGATGAAAATAAAATATTAGTCAAACATCGAAGATAATAAGTGTAACTTTTAAAAATAATAGATAAAAATAAAACATTAATAAAACTCATGAATATTTAATATAACTTTTAAAAATTATGGATAAAAATAAAATATTGATAAAAGATTATATATTAGTAATAAATTGTACTCTACTTATCATGAACATTGCCAAATGTGTATATATATATATATATATATATATTTTGATAAATTGAGAAGGGATTTGAACTAAGTTTATATGGTGACTCTAATGCACTATTAACTGTTGGGTCAAGAAATTGTTGGCTTACCAAATGTAGTTTTTAAATTGATTAAATATATAGCTTGACATAAGGAATGTTCTTCACATATGGTACTATAACATGAACAAGTATATATTATATGGTACTATTAATAATACATAGAACATAATACCATTTGAAGACGAGTCAATCTCTCAATTTAGTGGCATTTATAATTTTTTTCCCCTACTTAATTAGGAGAATCTATTGCATTCATTTTTTGAGTATTTTTAGAAGAAAATTTAAATTAGAAGTTTTTATTAAATAGGTAGCCTTTTTAAGAGATTTTTTTTTTAATTTTAAAAATTTACGTTTGTAAAAATAAATTAAAATATTAAAATATTTTAAATTTAATTTAATATTATTTTAATTTGATTTTATTTTTAAGTAATTTTTTTTAATTAAATCAGTGTCATTTGATTTGTGATATTAACTTAGTGGTACACTTCATATACACTAGATCTTGACACGCTCACTACGTGATTGAAAAAAATAATTTTTTTTAAAAATTATACTTAAAAATGTTATTTAATGGGTAAATAATTTTGAAAAAAAAATTTCTTCAAAAGAGATGAAGGAAGTTATAATAGTAAAAAGGTAGTAGTAATTTTTTTAGCATTTGGATAATTTCTTGGAAAACATTTTTTATAAAATTAAAAGAAATAAATACTTTTCAAATTATATTATTATTTCATTTTATTTTATTTTGTAAATCCATTAATTAATAACTTTATAGGTATAAAAATCTTATATAATATTGGTGAAGCTTTAACTTAGCGAAGGAGATTAAAAAGTGATAAGTGCATTGTTTAATGTATTAATGTTTCTAATTTAATTTGTGAAATTAAAAAAAAATTCATCTCAATACATTAAAAACAAATTTTTACTATACATATATAAAAATGAAAAAAAATTATTTCATACACCGTTAACAAAAATTTTAGATTGTACAACCAAATTAACGTAATAAAACATATATTAAAAATAAAAATAACTAAAAAAATAAATTTTAAACGAATAAAAAAATTCCTAGAATATTACTTGTCACTTTTTGTATGTAGTAAAAAAACACTAATAGTCTTTGTTATATATGCTTTTACTTTTTAAAATATTTATATTCGATATATTTATATATAATTTATTAAGTATATGAATAATTTAAAATAATTAAATATATTTATATTAAATAAAAATTGATATGTTTAAATACTAATCTCTAAACACGAGTAAGATAACCATTTGTTATTAGTTATGGTTACTCTCGCCAATAACATAAAGGGCCGTGAAAGAGGACAAAAAGAGAGAGAGAAAAAAAAAAAAAAAAACCCTAAAAACAAAATGAAAGAAAGAAACCAAATCTAAATTCCCTCCCTTTCTATTTCCAAAGTCCAAACCCCAAAATCAAGGGAAAATATCTAATGCCCCAGAAATCGCCTACTCCACCTCAGGCACGTCAATTTTCTTTTCGCTTTCTCTCTGTTTTTTTTCCCCTCTAATTATTTCATTTATTATTATTATTTTGATGATGCAAAGGAAAAGAAAACTTTAAAATAAAGAGATCTTTGGATATTTGATCCAATGATTTGCCTTTTTTATTTATGTTTTAAGCTGTTAACATTTGAGTTTATTTCTTTCTTTCTTTTCTTTTTGAGAAAACTGAAAATTGGGAAATAAATTTGTTATAGAGAAAGTAAAGTAGTTGTTGAAATTGGATTTTGAATGCAGAAGAACAGTTACAAGGTGTTTGGTAACATGGCATTGGTTGTTCCAAAGGAGCTTGAAGAGCTCGAAAAGCCTTTTTCTTTGCCTTCTCCGAGGCCTTTTGAGATCCGATTTCAAGTACCCGATTTCAGAGTTCCCATTTCTGTGAGTTTCTTTTCCATTTTTATTTTCTTTTATAGCGTTATTACTCTTAAGCCCGAAGGTGCTGTTTGGGTGCTGAGAAAATGCGAATGTACGCACAAGAAATTTTCTTTGATAAAGACATGCTTTTCTGCTTCAAATAATTTTTTATTTGCTTTGATTAAACATTTGGCTGCTGTTAGGTATGGGAAAAGCAATAGAAAAACTGAATAAATGGTTAAAGATATAAAACAAAACACCCCTCTTACGAGAAAAATGTTTATTTTGACTGTATTTCATTGCATATTTCTCTAAATTTGCATTTGCTGTAGCGGCCCCAATAGATATTATGGAAATGAAACTTATCTTGTTTGAAATGACATATATATATATATATATTATTTGTTTGCGTTCAAAAAAAAAAATCGTTATTGGAAAAATTTTATTGCAGTTTGTGAATTTTATAAATCTTTATGATCCAATGCTTTATAACGGCCAAAGATTGTTGCCGGTATTAGGGTTAGCTTGAATTATGAGAAATCTATGTTTTTGATATAGTTCATTGAATGTTTTTTTTTGAACATTTTGTATAAATTAGACAAGATTCGATATGATTTCATATTCACCAATATCTATGGGTATTCGAAATTCACCATTAAATAGGCATCGATCAAATCCCTTAATTTGAAAATTGATCATGAATGTTATATTTTCATGTGTTTTATTACAAAATTTATATTACTTTTGAAATCCAAGTTATCATACGCAACCTTAGTGAATTTTACGAATCCTTTTGATCAAATGCTGGACCAAATGATTGTTTCCATATCACAAAGTGTGATCTGATTGTGATTCAGGATTTCCTGAGGACTAGAGAAGTTCGTGAGTTTCTTAGTGGAGCTTTAGCAGGGGCTATGACCAAAGCTGTTCTTGCTCCTTTAGAAACTATCAGGTTGGCAGAACACTTTTTGTTATATGGTTTCATTTATTATTTTGCAGAGTTCTTGTCTTTGCGATTTTATCTAATATTTATGTTCCTTACCCAGGTATATGGTAAGCGTAATTCTTTTTTTTTTTTTTTTTCCCAATCAGCATTAAATCTTTAAACAAAGATATGGAAACTTACCTGGAAGCTTGAACAGAGGAGGTGTACTATATAGCTCACTGGATAGTTGAAGATTTTAAGTAGAAAAATATTGAATTTATTTCCATTTTGATCATAAATTTTAAATGTGGTTCTCAATTTCAATTCTTTCATTTTCCATATTTTTCTACATTGCATGAGCATTAGAAATTGACAGTGCATGGATTGGGCTGACAAACTGTTGTCAACTCTTAAAACATATTGGTATAGGTTTGAGAACTTGAATGTCCATTTAAACCTTTTATGTACTGCATTTTATTAGATCCTTCAAATTTGGTCAGATTGATTGATAATAAACCAATTTGGTACTTTCCGCTTATTATTGCCCTCAATGTTAGTTCTGTCTCTCCCCCCCCCCCCCACCAACAAAAAGGAAAAAAGGAGCAAAGTATTTTTGAGATGGTGCTGTGGATGTCCTATATTCTTTCCTTGTATTGCACTGGGGTCCACTTTTATTACTTCTGTGAGTTTTAAGTCAACTAGTGCATGATAGGATTGGATATGTGCACCATTTATTTTGGTTCTAGGGCATGATAGATTCTTGACCTGCAAAGTTTTGGATATCAAGTTATTTGGGAAATCTTAGAACAGTTTGTTGTCATCATTATTACCTTATTCATGATTCTTTTGGGCTTAATATCGCCATATGAGTTTGTCACCAATGTATTTGTAGCTTAAACTTCTGATGAATTATGTTAAAACACTCCTTGGAAAATATTTGTTCAACTCATAATTTCTGAGTTCTGACATGTGCAGGACCAGAATGGTGGTCGGTGTTGGATCCAAAAACATATCTGGTAGTTTTATTGAGATCATTGAGCAGCAAGGTTGGCAAGGACTTTGGACTGGAAATGGAATCAATATGCTTAGAATAATTCCTACCCAAGCAATTGAGCTTGGAACATTTGAGTGTGTTAAACGCACAATGACATCAGCACAAGAGAAAAGGAATCAGATTGAAAGCCCAAAACTGCAAATTGGTCATGTTAATGTTCACTTTTCTCTTTCCTGGATTTCTCCAGTCGCTGTGGCTGGTGCAGCTGCTGGAATTGTTAGCACACTTGCATGCCATCCTCTTGAAGTTCTCAAGGTAGCTGGCATATCATGAACCCATTTTATTTTTTCACCTTTTTTTTTTTGGAATAAAAAGAAAAATAAAAGCAGGACATTCTACATCAAGATGAAGTATATCTTTCAGTTTTTGCTTTTCAATACTAGCCACTCATGAAGTGCACCTAACAATATGGACTGTATACTGATGTCTTCCAACTCATCATGATCATTAATACTTCAGACTCCTCTTAGTGTCTGACTTGTCTAAGCAATGGGTGATTAGTTGAAGAACCTATCTTTATGTTGTGTTGACACTTGGAAAAATAATTAATCTGAATCTGATCATGTTGAAGGAATCATGGCGTTTTCTCATTTTATTCTTTTGCCTATGGAGCTGATTTTTCTCCTTGTATTCTTACAGGATAGGCTGACAGTGAGTCCTGACATATACCCTAGCTTAAGCATTGCGATTAGCAAGATTTACAGGGATGGCGGTGTTGGTGCCTTTTACGCTGGTCTATCTCCAACACTAATTGGCATGCTTCCCTACAGTACAAGTTACTATTTCATGTATGAAAAATTAAAGAAATCCTATTGCCAATCAAAGAAGAAAAAATCTCTAAATCGTCCAGAGATGCTTCTAATTGGAGCTCTTGCGGGTGAGAACCTCGGTCTTTACTGTCAGTTTTGGAAAATTTTTTATGGGGTTTTCTGGATATCATAAATAAAGCTTGTTTGATTTTGTTTCTTCCTTTTTGTTACTTTGAGTATAAGTGCATCAATACTGATCCAATCGATATGGCCAGGTTTTACTGCTAGCACCATCAGCTTTCCATTGGAAGTTGCCAGAAAACGGCTAATGGTGGGAGCTTTGCAGGGTAAGTGTCCACCAAACATGGCAGCAGCACTTGCTGAAGTAATTAGGGATGAGGGCTTGATTGGTCTTTACAGAGGGTGGGGTGCTAGCTGTTTGAAAGTAATGCCTTCCTCTGGTATCACCTGGATGTTTTATGAAGCTTGGAAAGACATTTTGCTTGTCGAGAAACGTATATTATGATGGCTCAAAAAAAAAAAAAAACTGCCCATAGCTAACTGGTTGAGACTGATGCAAGAGGATGAAATCAAGGGTTGTTTATGTAAGCACTGGGATGAAATCCAGGGGCTGATGGAATTTAATAGTATCAGTTCCCAGCTTTTCAACTGAATGAGCCTGGCAATTTCTACAATTCTTTCCTTAATTTAGTACTTCTGAATTATTAGGTGAGCTTCAAGTTTGGGGCCTTATCGAATTTTTATTTGTATGTAGCAATAGATTTCTTTTATCACATATAAATTTTTGACCAATTTCGTCTCCACATTTGCCAGTTTCCTGTGTTTTTGAGTTGAGATAATTGAACCGTACCCATATCTTTGACATGCCTCTCCGACAGGAGATTCCATCAAAAACCGCAATGTTTGAACCTAAGATACTGCGACAGCTGTTAGGAAAGTGGCATGGTAAGGGCTTCTGGCAGTTGGTGTCTATATGAAACATAAGATTCTTCCTCTAATTTGTTGGATAACAAGAATGCTTTTTGTAAACTCTTATCTGTCAACAAATCACTATCCACAGAAAAGAAATTACATGACCACATATTGTTGAGAATTGAGAACATTCAGCCAAATGTAGATATCGAAATGTGGGGTGGAACTCAAATTCCCGATATCTTAAACAGTTTGACAGTAGAGTAACTGCAATTCTCAGGTTTGTGCTTTCTCATGTTGACGTTGCACTTTACTTAAACCATTGCAGCCATAAATGTGAGTCAACTGGCAAAAACAAAACTTAGACTTAAGTTCTCGGAGGTCACGTTATATAAATGAATTAGATTTTATTGACAAGGATCAACACCAGAAAAGTACAGCACTAAAACCCCTCTTGCAACTTAAAGTCTCAGCCGAAGTATAGAACCGATATGGACAATGCTTGGCCTTAATCTAAAACAAAGTTCAGAACCTTCAACTTGCTTTCCTATGTGTTCAAACTGCACTTGCAATTACATATTATCATCTTCGACAGTGGTGCCATTTCTTTGCCTTTGTAACTGAGGAACACATGTTCTGATTGACTGGGAGTTTTCGGCAAGCATGTAAAAGCAGAACAAGCATAATCCTATTTCAAAAACAAAAAGAATTTGAC
Organism: Adansonia grandidieri; assembly: GCA_038382065.1. Classification (NCBI taxonomy): domain Eukaryota; kingdom Viridiplantae; phylum Streptophyta; class Magnoliopsida; order Malvales; family Malvaceae; genus Adansonia; species Adansonia grandidieri. The sequence goes on along the minus strand of JBBYHK010000014.1, from coordinate 9,877,731 downwards.
TTTTCATACACCTGAGAAAGATATGGAAATTTTTATAAAACATTTTATCAAGCATTCTAAAATTGCCGCTTGAGTACCTCCTGAAAAATTTATATATAAAAGATAAGTACTTTTCTGTTATCTGACAGCAAATCACATTCCAAAATTCTGTAATGTACAAGTAATTTTCCGTGGCATTTCAAAAATATAGCTAACAAGGTGATTGCTTCAAAGCAGAAATATGTAAATTTCCCAATGCATAAAATCAATTCACGGTGCTAGAATGAACAAAAGAAACTTAACAGGATCTCAAGTAAAATAGGATGTGGTTCATTCAAAATTAACCAGTTCAAATATCTGTCGTGTTTTAGCTATAAAATTTAAAGTTGCAATTGATGTCAGCAACAGAAAATGAAACAAAATGGAAAACATACCAGCATATGCAACGGTAACACCTGAGACCAATCGTCCAACAGCTGACAGTATGTAAAGACAACCAACAACCTGAAGGAAGATATGCATGGGATTAATAGTCATGCAAGAAAAAAAAAAAGAAAAAGAAAAAACCTTCTGAAGATAAATGCAGCATCATTTTAACAAAATAATTTTCAAAAAACATCAAAGGAATGAGCAGTTCAATCAAAAAAAAAAAAAAATTTGCCAGGGTTCAAAGAAGAACGGTGGTTATCTCAGAGTTTAGCATTATCAGGCCCATTGGGACAGATATTCAAAAGATATCAACTAAAGCATAGCAAATTAGAACTTAAATAGAAAAAAAGTGCTCAGGTTGTTGATCTTATAGTAAATAGCAATTTAAGTTGCAAAAATTCACCCTAAAAAATAGCCTTTTGTCATGCCCAGTTGCTGCAACCCTTAGAACTGACTCAGCGGCCCCTACAGTATTAGCAAACCATGCAACAATACTATTAGCGGCGTCCTGTGAGATCTGCCACTCAAGTGGATCTACTGGCACCCTATAAAACAGCATTTCCATTATGAGGGTGAGATAGTTCAAGAACAAAAATAAATCACATATGCACATTGTGCATATGCACATACAATATCATAAAGATACCCTTTGATCTACACTGAACCAAACTTTAATTGCAATTCAAGTAATATCATAAATACAAGACAAAATTAGAAAAGCAGGGGAGATTAACAAAGAAAAACAAAGTGGAGGAAAATTTCAACACAATATTCAAATCTGACAATAATTCACACCTATTAAAAACTGAAATATCTTCAGCATTTATGGAGCCTAAAACAATGCTCAATTAACCCTAATGCTCTAATAATTCCCTAGATGTAATGAAAATTGAAATAGAGCTGATGAACGAAAAACACTTACAAGATCAATAAACAAATATCTAAATGCTAAATCCTTCAATAAGCATATTCATGTCGAACAACATCAAGATGATCAAGATTTATACATTGATGAACACCTACAATTTCTCTTTCCACCAGGATTAAGCCAACCGAAACCTAAATCCAGAAACTACTGCAGTGAACCACCATGCTATAAGAGGATTAAGTGATACCTGAAGACATGATAAATGATAGGTAATAATTTGGTAGGAAAGGGAGGACATAATCCAAATTCATCCATTTCTTCTAATCAAAAGCAACATAAAGCATTTAAAAGTCCAAACTTCACCAATCTCCATTAACAAAAAGAATTCTAGAACTATCAATCAGCGTATTTATTATAACTTAAAACATAAAATTGGGTACGAGATGTTCAGCATCAATCCTAAAATAAACTACCGAGAAAAGAAAAAGGGTCTAAATCAGAAGAATCAGGGAAACGAGTAAAAGAAATAAATAATAAAGAAACCCAAATTAGAAAAAGGAAAAGAAAGGTACGAGATGTTCATTTGGCGAAAGAGGAGGCCAAGAATAGCGAGAGAGCAAAGGAGAACGATTAAGACATCGGAGAAGAGAGACAGAATGGTTGAATTCCGGTAGGCACAGTGGTAGTACACCAACGTACCACATACCAGCAACCCCAATGCTTTCCCTACTTCGCTCCTGCCTTCCATAATCTCTAGACTTGATCTCCTCTTCTATTCTGTTCTCTTAACTTGATCTTCTAAAAACTTAAAACCTTTCTTTGGATTGGATTTTGAGGTTTAATTTTCAATTTCCACTTGGCCCCCGATGTGGAATTTTAAATGCCTTTGACTCACTTTATTCTTTTCTTCCGTTTTCTCTTCTCCCTCCTTGCAATGAATAAAAAATTGCATCAAAACAATAAATTCTTTTCTAGATTATTTAAATAAAAAATAAATTAAATATTAAATGTAACAATAGATAATAAAAATATGTATTTGATTTAATGGTATAATTTTTAATATATAATTAAAA
>JBBYHK010000014.1:9835526-9870662 GCA_038382065.1 Adansonia grandidieri | reverse complement strand
TATTGTTTATATGACAAAAATTACATAATACATAAAATATAAAATAAATATATATAATGTAATAGTAAAATGGGTCGGGCTCGGACTTTAAAAGTTAAACTCAACGCCCGACCTATTTTTTTAATTATGTCTAATTTTTTTTTCTAAGCCCATTTTCGGGCCTAATATGTTTGTCCAAACTCTCTCAAATATCGGGCAGATCTTCGGCCTTAGGCGGGTAACCCGATCCTTGAGCAGGTCTAATGTCCACCATCTTCGTAGCATAGTTTCATGCAAAGACAAGCCTATCTCTATTGATTGGTTGTAATAATAATAATAATAATAATAATAATAATAATAATAATAGCAACAAAAATATTATTTTAAAATTTCTTAATAATTGAAAAGCATTAAAGATTTTAGTGAAGTTTTCTGTATTATAATATATGATAGTTGCCTACAACCTCTTGATTCGGCAACAAGAAACTTATAATAGAATAAAAGTTTAGATTCAAGTTTTAACATCCACGTCCGATTCTTAAGTTATCATATAGATATATATATATGTATATAAATATGAAAGCGCTCTAATAATTGAGAATTGCTTTTTGTTTAGATTAAATTTGATAACTCTAAATCTATACTTCTTACTTTAAAAGTTATTCTCAATAAGAATATTTTACATAATTTGTCATAATAATCAAATTTAAACTGTAAATGACAAAAAAATTTATTATTAAAAAATTGAGATTAATAATTTTATTCATATATATATTATTTTAAAATTGATAATAATCATAATAATAAATATTATTCTAAAATTTCTCAATCATTGAAAATAGAACTATCCACAGCACGGCTCAATTTTTTAGTTTTCTTGCTAAGATGCTAAAACCCAAATTGCTATAAAAAATATTTTTTAAGCTTAAAAAGTTTTTTTATAATTAAATTTAAATAAAAATAAATTTTTTATTATTAAATACTATATATAACTAAAAAACTTCAAATATTGATAAGAAATAATTTAATAAATTTATTAACATTCACTTAATATAGTAATTAAAAGTACGTCAGAATAATATATTGAACTTGAGTTTAAATTCAAATATTAATCCTCCCCTTTCAAATTTATTATTACAATATTATTACTTTTTTTATATCGAAAAAATCACAAGTTTCATCAAGTGAATATTTATGGCCTAGATTTAGGAGCCCAATGCGGTATGTGCCCTAATATCAAATTTAGCTTGCGAGGGCATAAGCATCACAACGTTTAGAGTTCCAAAAAACATATTGAAAATTAAATTGAAGTAATTATAAAAAAATTTAAAATAAATGAAAATAATATATATGTGTACGGTTAAAAAATATTTAGTTCATATTTTTATTTTATATTTAAAATATCATAATTTTAAATAATTTAAATATTTTACTAATAAATTATTATTTTACTTAGAATTTAAAAATTCAAACTTTATTAAAAAAAAAAAATTATGACCCGAGGCCGAGTCTGTAGCCGTGACAGCATTCTAGTCACGCTTTAAGCCCAGCAACAAAGACAAGAAATGAAAAAAAAAAAAATCGATAATTATGCTAAATGGAATGTAATAACATTTATTTTTGTTGTCCCTGAAGACAAGCGACGTCGGTTAGCACGTATAGGGTTCTTTCTCAGCAAGGGGTCAAGCTCGGTTTGAGCGATTAAATAGGATCTTTTCCTTGATAGGATTCCTTAGCATCCAACAATTTCAGCTTGCGGAGTGGTGAATTAAACAAAAAAAGAGGAGAAGACTGGGCCCTAACAGTCGGCAGAGCGAACCAAGAAAGTTAACGGGGATTTGATCGCCTACTAAAATGTCGGGCCGACGAAGGAAAGAAGGAGCGGGAATGGGAATGAGATAGCTATCCGATAGAAATGGTAGGCGCCGAGTGAGAGAGGGGTTGTGGTACTGAGTTCGTGTGGATCCAAATTTTCTGGTTCTATGTTCATCTGAGGCTGAGAAGAATACCAAAAAATACTATGAATATTTTCCCTACAAAAAGGGGTAAAGCCATTAACCTTCCTACCCAAATCCTACTCGGAGGCATCAAATCTTTGTACAACAGAGGTGAACTTCAGCAAGATTCCAAAACGAATCAATTTGATTCTTCTTTTTACAAGCAAATTTTGCAGCTTTGCATCAATTCTAAAGCCAATAGGCAGGCCCTTTTAGTTCACAGCCAAATTATAACGAGTGGGTATTTTTCAAATGTCCATTTGGCTACCAAATTAATAATTTTTTACGGCAAATTTGGTGACATGATGGCTGCAAAGAAAGTATTCGATAAAATGACTGAAAGAACTGTTGTGTCTTGGACTGCTATGATTTCAGGGTATTCCCAGAATGGGTCTTTCGAGAATGCTTTGTTGGTGTTTTCGGAAATGAGAAAAGCGGGTTTTAAGGGTAATCAGTTTAGTTATGGGAGTGCAATGAAAGCTTGTACCGGTTTGAGGTGTTTGGAAAGAGGCTTGCAAATTCAAGGGTGTCTTGAGAAAAGGACGTTTGTTGGGGACTTGTTTGTGCAGAGCGGGTTACTTGATTTACACGCAAAATGTGGAAATATGGAGGATGCAAGTCGGTTGTTTTATGGAATGAGAGAAAGGGATTTGATTTCTTGGAATGTGATGATTGGTGGATTTGCTGTTCAGGGATTTGCTGACGATGCATTCCATTTGTTCCGTGAGATGATGAGAAAAGGTTTGTTTTCATTCCTCCTTCTTACGACAACAAAATGCACTCATGACGTCGTAATTGACAATTTCTAATTTTTGTTTTTGCTTATTTGGATTATTTTTTGTCCTAATGATGATGGTGTTGAGGCTTTCATGAATTTAATTGAGAGAAATAAACTATTCTGGGCTTAGATCAATAGGAGCATCTCCGTATTAAATATATCAAATTTATGGAAAAGTCTGAAAGTTCCTATCCATAATATCGTAGTAACTACTAAATCTTGTTCTCTCTATTAGTATATTGTTGATATTGCTCACAGTTTATTAATTTCCTTTACGACATTCTGTAATTTAGCATCTCTCATTTCCATTTTCAATAAATGTTAAAAATGAAACACTTTGCTTCAATAGGAAAGATCCCTGATTGCTTCACCTTGGGAAATATTTTGAGAGTCTCCTTTGGAGGTGGTGGTCTCATGAAGGTCCGCCAAGTACATGGACTGAGCACCCGACTAGGCTTTGAATCATATAATGTGTTGGCTGGATCACTGGTTGATGCTTATTCTAAATGTGGAAGTCTAAAATGTGCTTCTAAGTTATATAGATTTATGCCAACCAAAGACATTATATCCTGCACGGCCTTGATCGCTAGTTTTGCACGTGAAGGGAAGCACAATAGGGATGCCTTGGATCTTTTTAAAGAAATAAACGCACTGCAAATGGGAATGGATAATATGATATTGTGCTCTATTCTTAACATATGTGCTAATTTAGCAGACCTAGGCTTGGGAAGACAGTTCCATGCTTACTCTTTGAAATGTCAACCCACTAATGATGTCGCTATGGGTAATGCTTTAATTGACATGTATTCAAAATCTGGGGAAATAAAAGATGCTAACAAGGTATTTAATGAAATGGATGAGAGAAATGTGATTTCGTGGACATCACTCATTGCTGGATATGGAAAGCATGGATATGGACGTGAGGCAATCGCATTATATGAGAAAATGGAGCATGAAGGGATGAAGCCAAACGATGTAACTTTTTTGTCCCTTCTCTTTGCTTGTAGCCATACTGGCCTGATTGATAAAGGATCAAAATTGTTTAATGCAATGGTTAGCAAATACAAGATATTGCCTCGAGCTGAGCACCTTTCCTGCATGGTTGATCTCTTTGCACGTGGAGGCCAGTTAGAAGCTGCTTATAATCTGATACATGAGATGAATATTAAGCCTACCGCCTCACTTTGGGGTGCCATTCTTGGCGCTAGTAACATCTATGGTAACATGTATATCGGAGAAGCAGCAGCCACGCAACTTTTTAATATGAATCCAGGGAAGTCAGTTAACTACATTGCCTTAGCTGGCATGTATGCTGGAGCTGGTGCATGGGAACATGCTTGGGAGACACGTAAACTAATGAATAAAAGGAGTGCTGTAAAGGATCCAGGATACAGCCTTCTGAGCTCTACAGAGAAGGAAATGGTGCTTCTGCAGCCACATTGAAATGGTCAGGCTATTTGATTATATTGTTCATGTGGGAGATGCAGCTGTATTTACAAATTACGAGAACTTTTATAGCCACTTAAATTTTGCTTGTGGTACCAAAGAGTTGGGAGTATTGGTTTTGCCTATTTTCATTCTACGCAAAGAACATTAATCTGATTGGCTAATGTCCTTCTGGTGCTGCACAGCCTCTCAACATTGTTGTGTTTACCCTAATGGTAGCTTTAAGGTCAGGTATTTTCTTCTCCGCACTTGTTTCAAACGAGTATTAACTATGGTGTGCTAATGTATGTTCATGTGGATGTGTGTTTATGCAATTAGCTGTGTACATTGATACTTGTGTGAATGTATGACCATATAATTGAGGTTGCTTCATCTATGCAAAATATCTGCAGGAAAAGAGATTCTTTTTATCTTTGAGGAGATGAGGGGTGAGGATTGAGAGCTTAAGCCTTAAATTGGGAATTTAATCTTATGTCAGTGGTTTTAAGTGAACAAGGTGATCAATTGTTGTATCCCATGAACTCTGAGGTTAACTTTGGTTTTAACGTGGTCTAACTAGCCAGTTCAATTAGGTAGGTAGGTTATTGATTTTATCCTTTTAGTGTTCATTAACTGTGGTTCAAGGTGAAAATGAAAAGGGAGGTTTATTAATTGTTTCTGACTGAAACGGGATAAAATCAGGGGTTCTCTCTGTGTTTTTTTATATTGCTTCGATTGACTATTTTTAACTTGCTCTAATATCTCATATTTGTAAAAGTGGTGTCTTGTATGATACCCTCCCCCCCCCCAATGTCAAAATATGCATCAAAGTCTCACTTTATGTGGTATATAACTTCCCTTTTGGTTTACTTGTTTTCTTGTCTTAAACTTTGCGCCAACTGAATTAGTGGTCTGTTGTCTAGGGACTCTAGACATGTTTATATTTTGTAATGAATTAACTAATTTCTAATTTACTGCTGTCATTTTTCTGAGGATTTTAGCTGTACTTCATCTTACTGTTATCAAAGTCATTCAGGATATTCAATATTACAGACTTAGCTAGTTTTGTTTGGTGGAATATCTTTTGACATGTACCAAGCTCATATTAAACAAACTCAAGGATGGGGATGTAACTACATGTAACAATAATGTGGTAAGAAGTGATAAAATTAAATCTTTTGTATTCCATTGATCTGAGTTAAGGCAATGTATTATTGATAACATTTTATTTTGGTCATTTTTTGATTGAATGATATGGGAATCATTCTATAGAAAATTTTTAAATTGCAAGTTGAACTGGCATAATTGCCATTGATATTAAGACTCATAATGTTGCAATTGACTTAAAAAAAAAAAAAAAGTAAAGAAGGCATTAATAAGAGGGATGTATGATATTCATATAACTAAAATAAGGTATCGAACCGGAATTTGAGGAAAAAGATCCTATCAATCTCTTTGCATTAGGAGACAGGAATAAAGAGCCACAATTCTCTTGCTTGAAATCATTTTTGCCATTTAGATAATATTTATATCTCTTGGCCAATATATTTGTCAACTTTTAAGTATTTTTTTCCCACAAGTTTGAAGGTTAGATTGACTTATGTGGTTTCATGACACCATGCTAGGTCTTGTGTACATGTATATTAGACTTACTTTTGTTGCTGAGCATGTCCAAGGCTTAGGGTTTCTGTCTCTAATAAAATGTCTGAAAGTAACCTTAATTAAAACAGTATCTTGATCACTTTTGAGTAGCCTTAACTTTCTTCCTTGACTATGTGGAAGGAGAGTACTTACTGCATCTTAGTTGTAGCTTTTTCCCCCCTTTCTTTCTAATGCAAGAAACTTTTCCTTTGATAATGTATAATCTGGCTATTATTCCTTACTTTTAAATGCAATTCATAGAAGCATGATAAGACAAGATAATTGCTTGTTGATGCAATAGCTTTGGTTTATCTTGATTTTTAGGATAACAGCTGATATTTTTTTCTTGCTTTTGCAAACATGACATGAATTGGAATTCCAAGCAAAAGCATCTTCAGGCATAAATAATAGCCCAGAGAAAATACGGAACTGCCTCAAATGGAGGTATAGATCATGATACATTGACTAGTTCTGGCATTCTAAATTATTTTTATCCAGATCGTTTGGGAAATTCAACCTGTAATGTTTGAATGGCCTTGTTTTCCTCACTAGGATGATGCTCGGAGTATCAAAGTATCAACTTGAGATGGTAAGTTGGTGGTGCAAGCATTGTACTCTTTTGGCTTTCTGCTTCTTTTTTTTCCTTTTGAGGTTGTACAAGGAAATCGAAGAAGTTATTCTTTTTATTGTTATTTCCTTTTCTCATTTACGTGTGACTGATGTGACTAAGGAGAAATGGCTCTGAATTAGTTTGCAAGTGAAGAGATTTTTATTGGGTGGAAGAGGATATCGATCACTGCTTGTTTTTCCGAGTAAACCTTAATAGTGAATCTCAAGCAATCCTTTTTCTGGGACAAGGTAGTTACAATCAGCTATCGTCGTTACAATTTAATGGCATCGAAAGCTTCTTTCGTCTATTCTACTTAGTCTTTAAAGAAATCATAAATTGGATCATATCAATTCAGAATTACAAACCAGGAAATGTCAAAAGTGCTTGGCTGTCCAGGCATGGCTTTAGTAAACATAATAGTGGCTTCTTGGTGCTTCTTTTTCTGTATAAGAAGAAAAGGCATGGCTTTATCTATGGTTGGTTTTGACATATGAGGCAGAGATTTGTGACTAACTCAAATTTTCTTCTTCGTTTTTTTTTTTTTTTTTTTTCCCTGTTAATGTGTTTGGAGGAAAGTACTGAGCGATGTGTTTTATAAACAGAAGTATATGAACGAACCGGAGACGTGTTGAATTATCACTAATTGCAACAGGCGAAATTCCATTAGTAAGATGATAAGAGTTGCATTTGCTGCTACAGTTTCAGAATTTGATTTGAAAGGCAGATTTACAGGGGATGCTTCCCTGAATATTGCTGCAAGCAACGTTTTGCTTGATGGGTCTTACTGTCTAAAAGGTAAGGACTTGCAACAAGTTTGGGCTTTCGTCAAAATGTTAAATTAATATCCAAAATCCTGGTCTGGATAATTATTTGGAAGCCTGATCATAGATAGCATTTTTACTCTCTCAGGGAGAAATTGCAAACTGAGAAAATTCTGGAAAAGAAAGCAATGATCATCGGTACGTTGTGTGAGTTTGACCAATTAGTTTTTTATTATGCAGAAATGGGGAAAAAAAAAGTCCTGGGAAGATATATCATCATATGAACCATCAAAAAAGAACTCGATTGGCTAATATAAATTTTCTGGGATCTGGCACCCATAGAGGAGTGGCTTAGCAGTACTGCAGGAGTTTGAGACTCGTTGGATGACCTTACGTCCTGGGTTTGAGTTGGGTCAACGTTGAGATTATATCCCTAGGGCATGAATCTGGAGCATCTTGGCTTGCAGTGGGGGTCACAGGATGGCGGGGCTCCCCGAGGTCGGTCAGGAGGGGTGGGCCCGAAAGGACCCTGCCTTCCCCAGGTTCTTGGATATCAAAAAAAAAAAAAAAAATACATAAATAAAAAAAATCTGGGATCTGGTGTTATGAGCACCGTCATCAAAACTGAAGGAGATGGTAGTTTCTTTAGGAAATAATCTACTGTGTAACTTGTGATGCTCTCTCTCCCTCTCTCTCCCCCTTTTGAAAAGTGTACGTAAATGTGCAGGTTTAGTTTCGACATAAATAGGCTGTTTTGTAGGTGAACCCAGGTTAGCCCACTTGATTCATGTAATCACTCTCAAGAGGTGGCGTCTAGGGGTGTAAATGAGACACCTATGCTCGCTAGCTACTTGAGTTTGATTTGAACAAAAAAAATTCAAATTCGATTCGGTCATTGTTGAGCAGAGCTCGTGCTTGAGCAGCTCGAGTTATCTAGCGAGCTGAGTTCGAGTATCTCAATACTCGATTCGAGCAGCTCACGAGCGTTATCGAGTTTTTTTATTTATAATATATATTTATAATATTAATTCACTACTTTACCTTTACTATTTATATACTGTCAAAAACACTAAAAATCTTTTTTTCCCCTCATTCTCACTTCATCTTACCATCGCCTCTTTCCTTTGGTTTTGAAACTCCTTTTTTTTCCCACTGGCGACAACTGCACCTTTCTTCCTTCCTATAAAGTAATCAATTCTCAAGGATGGTGGTTTCTGAAGCCTGAGGCTTTTGGCTTTGGTGGTTAGTGATTGCAAACAATTTCTTGATCAAGAAGTGTGATATGCCATGGATGAGTTTATTATTGTTTTTCTTGCTTTCAATGCTATATTTTTGTTGGATGTGGTTGAAAAGTAAAGTCTATAATGAAAAAGATTGAGATTTTTTACTTTTTTATTTAGAAAATTTTTTTATTTTTTATTTCATTGAAATGCTTAGATTTGATTTTTTTTTAAGTTTTTTGTCTTATTTTTATCATTATATCATTTTGGAATAGAAACCGTTATTTATTAAATTTAATTAATATATAAATTTTTGTATGGAAAAGTTTAACTTGAGCTCGAGCTCAAGTATCTAGATTGAGTAAACGATCTCTTTTGTAAAATTTAAAAAACAAAAACTATTTTGTAGATATAAAAAGTCTGCTCCTGACTGCTAGAAGCTTAATGCTAACGTAGCATCCAGTTAAAACAAGAGTGTGACATACTCGCATGGGCATCATCAGGATCAAAGTTGTTTCTGAGAAGAGCATGTTGCTGTAGCCTGTAAGGTTTTATGTTTGATGAATTGAATTGATGGTGGCTACTAATCATTCTATAGAATTTCTTTTTTTTTTTTTTTGCTTTTATTTTCTTTTTCTTTCATTGATAGAAGGGTATTGGATACAGAGATTTGGTGCAAAGAAACAAGAAACTTCAGTGAAAATCAAGAAAATTATAGAAATCAAATCGTTAGTAAACTATCGTATAAATTTTACAATGTAAAACAGGAGCATGAGGCTATATCGGGAGGCTTCCACGTCAGCCTACACATGCTTGGTTGTGTGAAATTTTGTCTTGAAGAAAGGTGGAGCAATGTTGTTTTGGCCTGTGAGTACCGGTTCTCTCTTCTGTTATTTTTTATTTTGCTCTTTGGAGGCAGCTTTCCCCATCTTTACCTGAACAATTGCCAAGAAAAAATTGTCAGTCTACTTCTATTTTTCAACCTTCGATTTGTCATGATATTTTTTTGTGTCCATAGATTGCTTACGGATGGTTGTACTTTTTTTTATATAGATTTTACTTCGTTGTGGTTGTTTTTCTTTTACATGGATGTTTACAGTGGGTTTATTTCTCACATGATTTATTTGCGTTCAATGCAGATAATACGGAGATTTTCCGAGTCGATCTCCATGGATTTGTTATTTTTGGGTTGCTTTCTTTGCTCATGCTTATTGGATATAAGAGGAGGTGTGGTTTGTTTGAGGAAGAGTCTCTTGGAAAGGTAGGTTTCTGATGTTTTCTATTCTTTTTTTAATTTGTGCTAGATGTTTTTTTCGTGTTCTTTGTTGAATTGTTAAACTGCTTGAAAGCTTGGGTTGTTCAGATTGTTTTTTGGCAATATCATCTGTCTAACTTTTAGCGTTTGAGTTTTACTTCTATTGAGATCACAATTGCACCAAAGGCTTCGATTTGGGTGATTGAATTTTGTTCTCTTTTTTTTTTTTTCAATGGAAAATGGGATGAGTAGCGTGTGAGATTATGGTTAGTGAAGGGTGATGTTGCATGACTTGGATTTAAGATATAAGTTTGTTTGTTGGGTTATTTTGGATTTATAATACTTAGATTTGCTCAGGTTGATTGGTAATTCCTTTGGGTTGTGTATGGCTAAAACATGCTATGTGGAGGGTTTTATTAGGTTGATTGGAAATATGCACACTTGCTTATCATATGTTTGAAAGTTCTTTTGATGGTTCATCGTGTAAGCAAGCTTGTTTATTAGGGTTGGAAATTTCTATGTTAAGGCCTTTTATGTTCATCGAAGGTAGAAAGTTGTTTTAGAGGAATAGTGATATCGTGGATGGTCATTTTGCTTTATTGGATTGGCCATGTTGGTAGAGGCTGGAGATTCTAACTAATCTCATTTAGCTTGTCGATTGGTTTATTTGCATATTTTTCTATTTGGCTTGTTGTTGCGATTGTTTGTGTGGGTTCAAAGTATTGTTCTTATTTTGGTGCCTTTTTTCTGTTGAATTTATTAAATTTGTCTGGGGCAAGGGATTATTCTTATATCTAATAAGTTCATATTTAATTGTTAAAACTGGTTGGTGCACTTTGTTTGTATGTGGTTAAAAATACATTAATTGAGATGTTGGTAATGGGTAAAATTATACCATTATAATTCTATTTGCTTTTGGACTGAATAGAAACCGGATGATTGTGTTTTGAACTGTTTCGAGTTGGATGATGCCATTGTAATTCTGTATGTCTTTGAAATGATAACAACATTAGTGGTGAGCTCTTGCAGTGTTCTGAACTTGATGGACTTAAATTCTTTCGATTTGGATGCCCTGCCCTGGATGATAGAGATAAAAAAAAACAAACTCATACTTTTATCTTGGAGCTAAAAATGTGATTGAACTGTTAGAAATGTATGATAACCGTTATGGTATAGTTATGATATGTTTGAATTAATCAGAAATGTACTATGCCATGGGTATTATTGATGTTTACCTTAGCATGGTGTTTATATGGATTGGAGGCGGTGGAACTTCATGATTACGTCTTTACTTTGACATTATGCTAAAATAAACTATAATATGGTTAAGATTGGGGTTCAGGGCGCTCGTTGCTTTAATTTTCTCAATGATTTATTAAAAGGTACTAATTTGTTTTTGTCCTTTCATTTGTAGGTTGCTTATATGGGATTATGAAATGAAACCTCACGGCAGGATAACATATACGTAATTCACAAACTGAAAATCGTAATAGAATATTATATATATATATATATATATATATAAATTCATTAAAATTGAACCATTTTACAATAGATTGTAATGAACCATTTCATACCCGCTGCTTATCAATAATACAAAGCTAGATGCCTGCGAAATTCCAATTAACTAAACATAAACTCCCAATTCAATGATTCTGATTTAAAGGAAATGGACATGGCTTATACAAGATATATCACTAAATCTGGGTGAAAAGCAAAAATAAAAAAAATACAAATCATGCATGATAACTGGCAAATTCGAAGAAAAAATATGGAGGTTATGAATCATAATGCAGTCAAATTTATTCTCGATTGTAAGTTTACTTTATAATCTTTTATCAGTGGCCTGAAAATCGGTCGAACTCTGAAAATTTCAGCCGGTTTGCTTTCTTCTTGGATTCTCTCTTTCGCTCAACACTGTCGGTTGCCATGTTCAATTAGCGGCGAGAAACTTTGTTTTTCCTATCGTTTCTGTTTGTCGATGCTGATGCTATTCGCAGATGAAGAATGACCTCTTATTGGGTTAAAAAAATTGTGGGCTAATCCATATTTCGGTTAGAAACCCAAAACAAAAAGCGATTAGAATCAAAAACAAAACAGAAAGCCCAAAGGAACTAAACTTGAAGCAGAGAAGTAAATAGATGTTTAACAATTATTTTAAGTTTTTTTATCCAAGTGCCTGGTGGTGCAGGAATTAGAAAGTTTGTGACTCATTAAAATGTAGCCTTTCCATAAATTAATATGTATAAATAAAAAAATAAATTGAGCTCCAATTATAGATATCTAATTTTGTTTGGATTTTTTAATTGTATTTTCCTAGTTTTATGTGCCATCTAGAATTTCTCAACCAAGACTCTCTCGGATGAAGTATTGGTGGTAACAAAGCGTTCAAGGGATTGAAATGCATTTGAAGACTCAATTCGGTGAAAAAAGTTGGCACAAAGATTTAATTGAATAAATTGAAAGATGTGCCAAATCATAAAAATTGAAGTTAGGAAAATGAGAAATTGGAATTGGAAACACACCCTAACTTAATTCACCCTCCTAAACAAGATAGGATAGTTAATTAGAGTAATAAAGTGAGGCTTGATATTGAAAGTCAAACCAAAGTCACTTGGGGACTAAAATGAAAACTTTTGAAATTAAAGCTTCTAATAAAGTCATATAATGAAATTGACCATACCCACTTGTGAGGAGAGATTCCATGGACGACTAGGTAAAATTTTGGGTCCACTAAAGTTGTGGGAAGGCCTCATTGAATAAAGTCGATTAAAATTCAATAAAAAGTCAAAGTCAAATTTGAATATGAGAAGAAAGGTTGGCTTTCAAATTTGAAAAGATAGAGAACTCAAAATTTGAAATTGATTACAAAGTTTAGTTATGAAGCATAAAAGCTTGTTGAAGGATTGCTTGGAATTTGGAAAGAAAAGGAAAAGGACAAAAGTCGTATTGAAACTAGCAAACATCCTTAGGAATTATTTTGAAATTGGGATTTCCCATTACAAGCAGTGGTTAAAACATCTAGCACGAGATAAAAATGGGATTGTGGATTTTTCTTCATATTCTACACAAGACAAAGTGGATTTATGTGCACAGCACTTCAGAATTCAAGCGAAAGAAAATCGATACATGCAAGTTATGTATCAATCCTATAAAATTCTCTACCCTACATGACATGTTTTTTGCTGCTGACATTTGATGAAATTTAATTTTTGTCATTATTCTTCTTAGTCCTAGTTTTAATTTAAATTTCAATGATATTAATGTCAATTTACTTTTGGAAACAAATTATTATGATTCTAGATACTTATCAAATGTATTTAGTGTTTTGGATGTTGACAACAGTTAGTTTTTCATTAGTTACTTCTTCAAGTTTTGCTAATATTAAGGTAAATATTTGGTATGTTAGACTAGGCTATATTAGGCAATAAAGAATGGATAGATTTATTAAAGAAGGATTATTAGACCAATTGAAAAAGTTAATTTATCAACATTTAAAAATTTTTTAACAAGAAAAATTGTAGGAAAACCATTTAGTAGAAGGACAAGAGCTACATTTGTATTGCAATTAATACAATGTGATATTTGTGGCATAATGAATGTAAGAGCATAATGTGAAAGTGTATATTCCTTCACATTTATAAGACTTTAGAAAATATGTAATTCTAGCAGAAAATCAATTAAACAAAAATGTCTAGGCATTAAAAATGAATCAAGGAAGCGAGTAGTTGTCTAATAAGTTCAAACATTTACATGATGAAAAAGGAATCAATATGAAGCGAATAATTCTAAAGATATCACAACAAAATAGTTTGAAGAAGTATAACTTCTCTAGTAATGGTTAAGTCAATGATGGCTTAGGTAAACCTACCTATCACATTTTAGGATAATATATTATTAACAATTACCTATTATATATTAAATAAAGTTCTATCCAAATTAGTTACATTCATTTCTTATGATTGTGGATTGGTAGAAAACTTGATCTTAGCAATTTAAGATATTAGAGTTGCACTATCTATGTTCATGAGCTAGTTCATTTACGTGCAAGTTAGGTCCAAAATGTAAAATAGTGTATTTATAAGATATGTAGAACATTGAAAATGATGTAATCATCAGTAAACAAGAAAGTGAAAATGTAACTGAATTTGAATCTCAAGATGTCACTTTTCTAAAAAATAATTTACTATGTAGAGTGAGATAAATAAAGATATAATTTTTTATGAGATAAAAGTTATAATAATTTTTATGAGATAGAAGATTCTGACGATTTGATTATTGCAAATCGACTGATGCATATACTTGATAATTCATCAATGGCTTTTTATTCAAGTGAGCATGGAAATAAATGACAAACATGACTCACAATAATCATAAGTCAAACATAATATTCATCGAAATATTTCTCGATGTCTTTTTGACTTAAGAGAATCTTTTATGATTGTCCCCACAAAATAAAGAATAGTCAACAAATATTCAAGAAACTCTTGTTAAACTAAAAGAAGTGAAAGAAAGCAATAGATAGAAAAAATATGAGATTTTTTGCAAAATGAGAAAAGGTTTTAGAGTGTAAACAATAAGCAATTTTCAATTTTAATTTCGTTATTGACCAATGAATCAAACCATCATTCAACAAAAATCTTCTAAGTTTTAATTTTACATTTTTTATATAAATTATTTATAATAAACAATCTCATCCTTATGCAAAATTCTTATGTCCTACCCTCTTTATTAGTCTCAAGAAGCTCAAAGTTAATCTTACTTAATTAGCTTTATTTGCATCATTCCAACCAATTATTTCACTTATCTCCAATAATTTAGCAATTACAGTTTTTTCTTTTTTAGATATTTCTTTTATATTTTTATCTTGAAAATATTATCAACAAATTGCTAATCTATTCTATCCTACTAAATCGAGCCTTGTAGCAGTTAGTTAATTAACTTTGCCTAGTATTTAAAGTGACAGGATGTAAGTTTTTAGAAACTCATTTGAGATTTAGAAGGTTTTCCTCCATTTTCTTAGATATTCTATATAAAATCTAATAAAAATGATATTATGATCATATTTTAAATCTTTTTTTTTTAAAAAAAATTAGAAGATAAATTAGAGGTTAGTATGCGTTTTAATCTTGAAGATATTGTTAGCTTAAAAATCTCAATTATTTTGCAAATAATTTTCTTCCCTAATAAACTTTTTTTTTAAATCTTTTTAATACCATTTTGTAGGGATAAAAGAAGGGAAGACATAATAAATTAAGCATAATTTGTGTTAATAAAATAATGTGATTTAATGTGAAATTATTTCAGTAGTGAAATTTTTAAATTCTTAGGCATAATTAGTCAATTGATATTTATTATAAGATATATTTAAAAAAAATTTTAAAAAAAAGAAAGAAATATGCGATAATATTTTAATCAATTTTTGAAATGAAAAATTTATCAATAATGCATCAAAGCAAATTCTTATTTAAACGTCAATTCTTTTCGATATTTACTTTAACTCTCTAGTCTTATGCACACCCATTATGTGCGTGAAATTAATAAATTATTAAATAATATATGTAAGAAATAATTAAACAATGAGTAAATAAGGGGTAGTGAAAAATTTTTGAAGTTATAATCTTTAAAATTTTTAAGAAAATTGAATAAGGAAAGATTTAGTTAATAAATTAATATGTTTTATTACGTTATCAATATAACCTTATAACCATTATTCGACAAAAAATCTTGTAAGTTTCTAATTTCGTGTTTTTATATAAATTATTTGTAATAAACAACATAATCATTATCCAAAATTCTCATATCTTGCCTCCCTTATTAGTCTCAAAAAGCTCAAAGTTAATCTTAATCAGTTTTATCTGCATCATCCTAACCAAATCTTTCACTTATCTTTAACAACATAGAAACTATATTGTCTAACACTATTAATGCATCATAAGACATTTGGGAAGCATTTTGTAAGCTAAATTTAGTTTTATGCTTCTCCTTGATATTTTAGATTATAATTTACGTTTATTATTCTTATGGATAGTTTTCTTATGTCATAAAAAAATAAGGATTTCGAAAAGTTCAAAAAAAATGTCATGAAGATTATGAGTTATTGGTGAAATATTTAACATAACAATTGCAACTGAAAAAACTTCAACAATTATCCACTAAAGATCCATTATCTTCCAAAAAAGAGAGGCTTGGAAAAAGTTTTATCTAGTTCATCCATGTTGACTTGGGTGGTAATAATTTAGAAGATAAAAGGTAAAGGTAAAAAAAACATAGTATTTATTCAATTCTCGAAGATCATCGATCAAGGAAAGAAAATAAAATGGATAAAATAAAAGTATCTTTAAATAAATAGGTAGCCACAATGAGTGCAAAAGAAAAGGCTACTAAAACAAAAGCTAAAAAATACAATTCATCTAATGCTAGCTCTATTTTTAGCCCTTATTTTATAGATATATACATGGCTCTTTTAGAGAAAAAGGAGTCTATTTCTTCATATTTTTATAATAAAACAATTGAAAAGTTTGTTTAAGCAAAATAAAGGTAAATTTTTGTTTGAGAGGTCTTATATGATGCAAAAGGATGGGTAGATAATCTTGCTTAGTCTTAAGTTTTTTTTCCTTATCAATACTTTTATTTTATGTGATGTAATAATATTCAACAACTATAATTTAGTTGCACGGAAAATGTATTGACATTTTATCATTATATATGGAATATATGGAGTATAGTATTAATGAATATTTTATCATTATACTATGCAGGTAATTATAATGAGCATTAGCTCTAGTTCAAAAAGTTAATCTAATTTAGATTATGAGATGAGACAACTTTTTCTTATAAAATGTCTAAAATTACTACAAGACACATGCCTGAGATATCATATAGGACTACTATATCAAATAGCGAGGTATATTTAAAATAGGTATTGGATGGAAGCTAGTTATGAAATCTTTCAAATGAAAAAAAAATATATTTTTTTAAAATTTTTGTGATAGGTTGAAGATGAAAAATCTTTTACCAGATAAAAAAATAGTTTCAATGGAATAAGCAATTGCAGCTTTTTTACTTATAATTGATCAATATGTGAAATAAAGGATTGTAATTGATCTATTTCAACATTCTACTAAAACTATATTTGTGTGATTTGAAAAGGTTTTGATAGCTATATGTAAATTGGGAATTAAAGGTGATGTTGAACCAAAAATTGCTAGAAATCTAATTAGTTGACATATTTCAAGGTATGTTAAAATGATACTATTTATTTGTAGGTATACATATTTTAGTATTGATTTTTTGTTAGTATTTTAAATTGGTATTACAATTTATATATTTTTTATTAATTAAGAATTGTATACGGGATTTGATGGAACTAAAGTATTTGCTTGGGCTTTTGCATCCAAGCAAATGGCATTTAGAAATATAAAGTAAAACTTTTCTCAAAATATAATGGTATTTACATTTTGTGTGTGGTATTTACATTTAAGAACTAAAGTATCTCCCACGACAAGTTATTGTCACGCCAAACGCTCTAAAGAGGTAATAGAGTGTATTGATCTCATATCGAACTGCACATCTCATTAAGCATGTCTTTTGAGAAGAGAGTAATGGCCCCGTTACAAGTGGTATCAGAACTAACCCTTGACTATTTGATTTCACGCTAAGTGCCCCAATTGGTGAGGTAGGCTGGGTGGACCAACCGTGATTCCATACTGAACACTCTTGGGGCAGGGTAGGTAGAAATGGTGGAGAAACTTGTGACATGAGCGTCACGAGATTAGATAGGGTAAAATGTCATGCCAAGTGCTCTAAAGAAGTAAGTAAGATGCATTAATCCCACGTCAGATAAGAAAGAGAAGGTATTTGTGCATATAAGTAGATGCACTGCACATTTTATTAGGCATGTCTTTTAGGAATAAAGTAATAGCCTCATGATACTATTTACAATTGTGTGCTCTGGGTAGGAAGGAACAGCTCATGACACTAGAGGTTTTGTTAATGCGATATTAAATAATTGTCCTAAGCAAAATTCTTTTCCAATCCTAATGCTGGTATGTTTTAAGTTGCTATTTTTTTTTTTTGATAAAATTCACTTAATAAGTTAACATTATTTATTCACTTTTCATAATTTTATTTGTAAGTGGTTTATATTAATATTGTAAGTAAATATTATGTAATGGATGTAGGACACCTGGATTTTTAGCACTATATTATGGACAAAGATACCATCCACAAGATAAGTAGGTATCAACCAAAAGGAAAAAAAAGAATTATTTAATATGAGACATTATATTGTTCTTAATGTGATTGAACAAAGTATCGAAGTGTTGAAAAAGGGTTTGCTATATTGAAGGATATACCTAATTATCTTCTTAGAAAATAACGTTAAATATTGAAGCATGTTATATTGTATATAATATTTTTTAGGTTGGAAGCTGGAAAGGTGAAAGGGAAAATGTGTCAGAATTTGAGGACATATAAGCAATTTCTTTTGGTTTAAATAGTAAGTGTATTTTATTTGATATGTCAGAAACAGTTGAAATGATATAAGTTAGAGATGAAATTGCTATGTTTTTTTAGATTAGTTATGGACAAAATTAGCAAGTGTTACTTTTTGTTTGCAGCGAAGTATATTTAATTATTTTTCTTTATTAACAATAAAAGTAATTTTATTTTTTATTTGATTACTTACAATTATTTTATTGCATTTTACTTTGTTTATTTAGCTATATTGATCTTCTTTATCAAAAAAATTATATTTTAATTTAATTATTTAGTAATTCATTTGCCATTTTGTATTTTGAAAAATAAATGCCAAACATATTTTTTTTACTATTTTCATTTTTTAAAACATATTTTCTTTTTTATTTGCCAAAAATATTTTTCAATTTATAAAAAATAGAAAATAAAAATTGTTTGCTAAAAATGAATATTAAAATGAAAAGAAAAAATATTTTCTCAAACCGAACAACTTAATATTTTCAAGTGTGAATATATTACATCATTTTTATTATTTTATAATTAAAATTACCTAATTTTGATCTTTAGCCATTGAAACTAGAAGTCTAGTACTTTACTGACAAACAACATGTTGTGGGCCATCATTTTAATTTTTTTTCTTTACTTTGGCATTATAGATTATAGCCCCATAGTAAGGAGCAGGTTTTTAATCTAGTTTATATGTATAAAAAAGTAAAGATATCTTATCTTTACTTACTATTATTAAAATATGTGATTAAATTTTATATCGTAATCAATTAATAATAATTTAATTATGTAAATTACATAAAAATAGATTTAAAATTATAATAATAAAATAAAATATAAATATTTAATCATTTTAATTTTAAAAAATAATTATCTATTAAAAAACTTCTCACTTTTTCTTCTAATTTTTTAATTTAAAAAATAACTACCAACTAAACGAATCACTAATTTTTTTAACTTATTATTTTAAAAAAATTCGCCCACTTATAAAGTAAATGCGATAAATTCCAATATTGCATGACTCAAGAAGAAACTTCATTGGGGTTCAAGTATATTAGGTACTAAAGAGCTGCTACCCAAGCTCGACAAGTGTAGCAATCCTCTACTTGAACCCATTAAATACTCTATTGCATGATATTCGAATGCGATGTAATCAAGGGGGTAATGGAGGACATTCAACTATAGGATACCCAGAGCCAACCCTTCTTTTTGTTTTTCTGTTTTTTGTTTTTAAATCTTATCCTGATTCTCTTCCGATCCAAAAGAATACTGCCAAGCACATGAAAATTTTAATTTGCAATAAACATACTATCTCGGTTAGATACAATACAAAAAATAAAATAATTATGATATAAACATATAAATTTATATAAATTAATAATATATTAAAATTTAAATAAATTAATAAATCTTAAAGTATTATTATAATATATAAAAATTAATTTAATTAAATTATATAATTATTTTTTAAAAAAATATTTAATAAATATAAAATTTAAATTTAATATTTATAATTTTTTTATTTCAAAGTTAGTGAACTTTATATAAAAAAATATATATCATATCTAATCTTAAAAAATAATTTTGATTAAAATACCTTGTTGAAGTGAAAAAAAAAAGGAAAAAAATCAATAAAATATCTAGGTAGGTTTGATTAAAACCTAATGGTAGGGGTAGTAAAGGCGAAAACGACAAAAAAAAGAAAAAAAAAAAAGAAAAAAACAGCAGTATGAGCAACCCCAAGATGTGAGAGTATGAGAGTGATACATGGGGTTTGTCCCTACCTTTAGGAAACTACCTCCTCCTCCGCACATTCAACTTTAAAGAGTCGTATCGTCCGTCCGTATCCACGTAATTACAAAAAACTTATGGACTGCATTTCTCATCTATACTTTTAGGATATATAAATCACTTTACCTTTTTTTTTTTTGTTTTTAATTTCAAAACATCGTTTGTCAAATTTTAATTATTATCATCTTTTTTTATTAGTGATAGCCACGTGAGTTAAGTTATGATAATATATTTATATTATATTTTATATTAATTTTTTAATAATTATATTTAAAATATTATATATTTTATATAAATTTTAATATATTAATAATTTATGTTATTTATTTTTATATTTATATTATATTTATATTATTTTTTTATTTAAAATTATCTAACTATGGGAATTTCCTCATATATATGTATATGTATATATATATTATGTACATCGTTCAATAACTTTTTTCATATTAGATGTATATGAGTTTTTTTCCCAATTAATAAAATGAAAGGTATATATATGTTTTGAGTGGAAAGTTCAAAATGATGAGTGAGAAGTTTAAAAAATCTAAATCTTTGATTAATAGATATATGAATAGTAAGTTACATGTTATTAAAAGAAACATATAGCTTTAGATTTATAATTTTAATAGAATTATTCAAATGATTTTATGATCAATTCATTAATTAAATTGATATCACTTGATTTATGATATTAACTCAGTTACTTTCATTATATATAGTTTTAATATTTGATACACTATCGGTATATGATTTTATATATTGATAATGAATTAATTGTGATTATTTATAGTTATTTTTTAAAGATTTTAAAATATTTTGTTTGTCTATTATTTAAGTGTTATTATATTATTCATCATCAATGTATAACTTTATACACTGATAATGTATCAAATGCAAATTCTATATATCATATATAAGTATAGATATCAATTAATATAATTTTAATTTGAGTATTTGTCCAATAATAATAAATAATCATATACAGAAGTGCTAGCGTTTTTAAATTTACAAGCATATTATTAAAAGATTGACATTTGTACGGTCAAAATATATTTCTAAAAATTAATTATTTAACAAAAATAATATAATCATTTAATTTTATTTATAAAATTAAAATTTTTTTTGTTAAAAAAAATAATATCTGAGTTATTACTAATTATAATATTAGAATGACAATGCAAAAACGATTTTGTAATAGGCGATTTTTATTGGTTTATTTAGGATAAGTTCAAAATTTACTTTCTACCAAGGGGTCATGAATTAAAACAATCAGTCATATTTGAACGGTTGCGATTAATCGTTATATTTTTTAATTTAATTGAAAATATTAAAAATTAGAATATTTTGTAAATTATTCATCTATTTTCCCGTAAATATGAATACTAGAAGTTAACTTACTATTTCTATTAAGTGGGTGAATTTTTTTATTTAACAGAAATAATGCATTAAAAAATATTTGTATTTTTTAATTAAAAGGATATATAGTTTTTTTAAAGTAAAAGTTGATAAATTTTTTTTTCAGGTGAAACGATTGATAATATTTAAAAGATAAATAATTAATTTTTATTTTAAGTAAAATGGTATAAACACTCTTAATTTTAGCTATCATCTATGCTATTGTATTGACAAAAAGAGTAGCTAAATTTAGTATCCCTTGGTTCGATGCCATTAATTTAATTATAAAATGGCTTAAATATCTAAATTAAATTATAAAAATTTATAAAATAAAAGATAAAAATATTATTTGATATAAAATTTTAATATTTTTAATTAATTTTATTTTTTAAAATATTTTAAAAAAATAACTATCAGTTATGAAATTCTTAACTAAATTAGTCTTCCGAGCCAAGACACGCGATATAAATTAGATTATAGGACACCCATTAAAATTGGTGAAATGAAAAATAAAATATATAAAAATATAAGTAAGAAAGAAGTTACTTGTATTTTCTTAAATGAAAAAAAATGTAGGTAAAATAAAAAAATATAAAATATAAAAAATATAATAAAAAGTTACTTAACTATCAATAATCTTTTTTAATAAAAAATAAATATAAATTTTTATTTTTTTAAAAATTAAATCACCTATATAATTTTATTAATATATTATTTGAATTTTACAAAAAAATATATTAGTCTTCATAAATCAGTGTCATTGTAGCTTCAAACTCAATTTAAAGTTTTACTTTGGTAAAGATTAGAATTTTATAAATAACACATATTTTACATCGTTCATGTTTATAAATTTTGTCTTATATTAGTTATCACACGTATTCGTACGTGTATGAATTGACAACTAGTATTTTAGAATAATAATAAAGATAATTGAATAACAGAGATACACGAATAAATAAATAAATAAATAATTAATTAAATAATTACTATCATCATCATAAAGCTCATAATTCACGTTCTCTTCCCTCTCTCTCCCTCTCTTGCCTTCTCTCTGAGAGTAGTTTATTTCTTTGCGTCACTGCATTTTTTCTCTAGACTGAAACCCTAGGATTTTGATCGATACTTTATTTCTTTTTCTCTATTAAAAATCGAATCGATTTGACTCGTTTGATCAGATCTTGAAATTCCCAAGCTAAACTCCTTCTCTCAATCAAAATTTGATTGTTTTGTCTAGTTTCATTTAAGTAAGAAGGGAAAAAATGCCGGCAGTTTACGGAGCCAGATTGACGACATTTGAGGATTCAGAGAAAGAAAGCGAATATGGTTATGTTCGTAAGGTGAATTCCCCCTCATTATATTACTTCTTACCTTTCCAACCTCATTTTGATTTGTTTTTAACGTTGGATTGAGATTAACTGGACATGTGTCGAAGGTTTTTATTGGGTGATCTGCATTTTCTTTGTGTAATTACTTTAATTTAGTCGATTTTTGACGTTTTTATGTGTTTTATGATTTCTTGATCTGGTTATTTTGGAATTTAGGTTGGAGTGAAGTGATTGAGTTTTAGGTTTTTTTTGATTCCTGATCTGTGTTTCCTTTGTTAATACCAGTTGTAATGATATGAAATTTTGATATATTTTCTTAAGGAGTTTATTTCTGTCTCTCTCTCTCTCTCTCTCCCTCTTAATGCATGATCAATGAATTTTGGATTGATCTGGATGTCAATTTTCATGACTTATGTTATCCAATGCTTTATTTTGTGTGTTTTTACTTTTATTCGAATTCTTGGTTAGCCTTGATAATTTTTGTTGGGTTTTACTTTCTTTTGTTTTTCTTTTATTTTTTGTCCTTATTTTATGCTTTCACTGCTTTGTAATCTGTTAGGACTTGAAATACTTGATTTTCATTATTATTGATCCATTTTCGTTTCCTGTGTAATCTTTTTGGCTAGGGATTTGGTATACTAAAAGTTGGCTGCTTTTTTTGTTTCCAATGACTGTTTATTTTGTCAAACTATTGTTGATTCTGTTAAAACCAGTGGTAGTGAGTGTTGTGATTAGTTTCAGTTTAATTGCTTACATTGCACAATCTGAGATATAATGATCTACTTGATTTGGAGGCTAAGCCTGGTTCAGAATCAACTTTTCTCTCACGATAGTGTTTGATTGAAGAAACTTGCTATTATGAATTCCATGACAATACAAAATGAGAAAGTGACCTTTTTTGATGTGGACACACAAGTAATTTGTGTATTTGAGGAAATTGCTAAATATTCATCTTTGCTTTTTCCAGAAAAAAAAAAAGGAATTATGATGCTTAGGTATTATGTTTATATTTGTATTCTATCAACTTGTGTTGCTTTTCTGATTGACTACCAATCCACTGAATTAGGTACATTAACACATTTTATCTTGCTTTTTGTCTCGTGTTTCTCCACTTCAATTATCATATTGCAGGTGTCAGGACCAGTCGTTGTTGCAGATGGAATGGCTGGTGCTGCCATGTATGAATTAGTCCGTGTTGGTCATGACAATCTGATCGGTGAAATTATTCGGTTGGAAGGAGACTCTGCCACAATCCAAGGTGTTTTATTAATAATAACATTAGCCTTTTCAGTTTAAGCTTCCCTCTGTTTATGCCCTTTGTTGTTTGGAAAGATGGTATGTACATAGAAGAGAAGTAAGAGTTACCTGTGGCTATTATGAGGATCTTTAGTAGAAATGAGCTTCAAAATTAATAAGAAACTTTCACTATGTTCTTATTTCAGTTTATGAAGAAACGGCTGGCCTGATGGTGAATGATCCAGTTCTGAGGACGCACAAGGTGTATTATTGTTTTATTGTTTTAAAACTGCACTAAAATTTACACTTAAAGTACCTGACAGTGTGTTGATTGTATCTTCAAGCTTATAATCATATGTTGATGTTGCAGCCTCTGTCAGTTGAGTTGGGACCAGGAATATTGGGAAATATTTTTGATGGCATTCAGGTTCAAGCATACTTTACATGCAGTTTAAAATCTTATAGTTTTATAGGTCTTTCTGTGGTTTAATTTATCACCAAAACTGACTCATCCATGACCAGCTATGCTATTGTTATTATTGTTATTATATACTCGGTATTAATTAATATCTGCTCATCTCTTTTGTTTCAATGCTATATCAACACAGAGGCCTTTGAAAACTATTGCTAAAAGATCGGGTGATGTGTATATCCCTCGTGGAGTCTCTGTTCCGGCTCTTGACAAGGATACTCTTTGGGATTTTCAGCCTAAAAAAATTGGTATGGAGCTTTTAAAATGCAACTTAAACAAATATTGTCTTGCGAGGTTGGTGTTCAATACAATGCTTACTTCCTGCAGGTGAGGGAGACCTTCTAACCGGTGGTGATCTATATGCTGTAAGTTTAATGCCCTTATGCTGTCATTTATAGTAATAGTTCCTTAAGTAAGCAGAACTAGAAGGCACTAGGCACCTAAAAAATCTTAGGTGCGACATATAAATGATGCTCAGTTAAGTAACGCACTAATCCCAATTTCAGAGACTTGTAATGGTTTTTCAGAATATGCGAAATAATCAGATATGATTGTGGTTAGAGATAAGGGGAGAAATTTTCAATCTGCTATAGAATTAAAGCAAAAATAGAATGAACTGGTTTTGGGTGTTGGTTTTCAAAAGAAAAGTAAAGGGGTGGGTGGAGAGGGTTGGTGAGAGAGTGGCAATTTTGCTTTGATTTTGGTCTAGAACAGTCGGCATATAGACGATTTTGTCCTTCGATAAAGTTGATAGACAAATGAAAAAGGAGGCTGTCATTTCATAGGTTTTTTAGGTCTACTAGGGAGTGAAGGACTTGAAAAAATAAAAAGTAATAGAACATATATGATTTCAGCGCATTTTATCTTTTACGGCGTAATGCATACACTACACCAGTTACTTTATAGTAATAGGTTGATACTTTGATCACTTCATTTTATTTCTTTTAACTCTTATAGCATCTTCATATTGATACTTTTAACTTCAATTGCAGACTGTTTTTGAAAACAGTTTGATGCAACATTATGTTGCCCTACCTCCTGATGCAATGGGGAAAATCACTTACATAGCTCCCCCTGGTCAATATTCATTGAAGGTTTGGCTGTTTTAACTTTTATATCATGCCTTTTTGTATCCTTTTATCTGGTATAACTTTCTTTTTTGCTATTACTTCATGGCAGGATACTGTGCTGGAACTTGAGTTTCAAGGTGTCAAAAAGCAATTCACCATGCTTCAGGTATTTTTTTCCCTTCTTTTTTTTTTTTTTTTTTTTTTTTCATATCATGACATTTTCGATGACTTTAGGTGACAATAGGTGGGTTTGGTTTGGATTCTGTTGATTTTTTGGTGGGGTTTGGTCATCCCTTGTACCAAAAACCAGTACTTGGCCTAGTTGAGCTGTGTTAGTGGTATTCGATTGTTAAATTTTTAGTCAATTTATGTTTGGTTTTGGGCGGGTCATTTAAGTGAGGTCAATACTTTGCTAACTATACTGATAAACGGCTAATCACATGTTAATATCACTAGCAAATTTTTAACTTGTAACATGCTACACTTGTTTGTAGACATGGCCTGTGCGTACGCCTAGACCTGTTGCAACAAAGCTTGCTGCAGATACTCCTCTGCTTACTGGGCAGGTAAGTTTTGTTGTTGGTTGTTTCCATTGTGTCTTCTTTCAGAGGATGTGATTTGGTGACGACCTTTTTCGATCAGCGTGTTCTTGATGCTCTATTCCCTTCGGTTCTTGGTGGAACTTGCGCTATTCCTGGTGCATTTGGCTGTGGTAAAACTGTGATTAGTCAAGCTCTTTCCAAGGTAAAGTTTTTATATGTTTCTATTGAGCTTTAGCTTCTTCCAATGATAGATATTCATTGTGTTTATTTCCCTGATCATGTGCAGTACTCTAATTCTGATGCTGTTGTCTATGTTGGTTGTGGGGAGCGAGGAAATGAAATGGCTGAGGTATTTTTTCATCTTTTGTTAAGGAATGTTAATCCGTCGTGGAGATTTTAGTCTCCTGATTCTATATTTATTTATTCCAGGTTCTTATGGATTTCCCTCAATTGACAATGACATTGCCTGATGGTCGTGAAGAATCTGTCATGAAGCGTACAACACTTGTGGCTAACACTTCTAACATGCCTGTGGCTGCCCGTGAAGCATCAATTTATACTGGTAAAAGCTATGAACTGCTAATCGTAGTAATTGAACGTTAAATGGTTGCTTGAAGAGTAACCTTTGGGACTAAGAGTATCTAACTGTTACGTTTGTGTAATTTCCATAAATTATAATAATGAGTTTGGGGGATCTTAATACTTTTATGGCTTTTGTACTCTGAAAAGATACAGGCTGCCATTAACATTTTTTTTATTTTTCTTTTTGTGGATTTGCAGGGATCACTATAGCTGAATACTTCAGAGATATGGGCTACAATGTTAGTATGATGGCAGATTCAACATCTCGTTGGGCAGAAGCATTGCGTGAAATTTCTGGGCGGCTGGTAAAACTCTTCAAAACTTCGCTAATGAAACAGCCTCTCTTATTTTTGACTTCTCATTTTCCTAATGCTTCATTTATTTCAAGCGTATTGACCAAGTCCATTGTGAATGCTTCAATTTAGTCTCTTTTCCAATCTGATTACAGCACATGGTTTAATAGTAAATTATTGGTGTTCCAATGTAATTTGGGTAGAATAAAAGAACTGCTATTTTTTTAACAGTTGTTCTATATTGGCCCTCCAGATATAAATACTATCAAATAAAATTTGGGGGCTAAGTAGCTTTGATTTTTTTTTTTTCCCAATAATATTTGAATGGTATCTACTTCAGTGAGCCTGTTTTTGTATTAATCTATGAAAAAGAAAGTGTCCTCAGCTAGCCTTTGTTTGTTCTATATACTGGACCAAAACGAAAAAGAATGAAGGGTTGGTGAGTAAAAGATTAACATTAGAAAACTTAATTCAACTGGTTTGAGTTGTCTAATCAAGGTTCAAAAGTGTTCCTTGTAAGTTAACAGTCAGTTTTCTAGAATCATTTCATCATTGTTCTTTAAGCATGTCTGCAGGTAATCGAAACCATGAGTTTTTGGCTGATCCTTTTTCCTTTTTGACAGCCTTCTATTTTCCTCTTGACATTGCTTAACTGATGATTAGTGATGTTCCTCTATATCTCAGTCCTCTTTTTTTTTTTTTTTTTTTTTCCTTTTCCGGATAAAATTTCTTTAAAAGCAAATGCTATTTGCAGCATTATCCACTTGAAACTCTTGAAATAGCTCAAATTTTCATGAAGTTTAGTACTATGGTGCCATTATTTTTTAGCATTCAGTAGTTTATTCAATAATTGTTTTTCGCTTCTGCTTTTCATATCTAATTCACTTCATCGATGAAAATATTCATAATTTTTGTATTCACCCTATTGGCTTCATAGCTTTCTTTCTGTTAAGCTCATGTTGCTATCTGTGTTAATTTGTCTTGCAGGCGGAAATGCCTGCTGATAGTGGATATCCTGCTTATCTAGCAGCAAGATTAGCCTCTTTCTATGAACGTGCTGGTAAAGTTAAATGCCTTGGTGGGCCAGAACGTACAGGGAGTGTCACAATCGTTGGTGCTGTTTCTCCTCCTGGAGGAGATTTCTCTGACCCTGTGACGTCTGCAACTCTCAGTATTGTCCAGGTATACATCAAGGTTTTATACATTCCCTGGCTCCCACCCTTCCCCCAATGCACCATGGTAGAGGATGGGAGAGAAAGGAAAAGAAACCAAAAATGATAGTAGAATCAGTTCAGTATTGTTGTTTTTTTCCTTATAAAGTTGCCTGCCTTTTAGCTGTGTATGACTGTTATATACAGGAAAAACTTAGCATCTACACCTTATTGGCTTGAATTTTAGGTTTTCTGGGGTCTTGACAAGAAACTTGCTCAGAGGAAGCATTTCCCTTCTGTCAACTGGCTTATTTCATACTCAAAGTACTCGGGGGTATGCTAATAAGCTGATCCTACTTGGTTTGAATTTTCCCAAAATACATTTTCCGTTTATTCTTTTCTGGAGCTGGCCTTTTTCCCTACTCATACCAGTCAATGGTTGTTTCTGTTGTATTTCTAGGCATTGGAATCTTTCTACGAGAAGTTTGATCCAGATTTTATTAACATTAGGACAAAAGCCAGAGAGGTGCTTCAGAGGGAAGATGATCTGAATGAAATTGTCCAGGTATGTTTTCCTTATCTTGCTACGGGTCTTTGATAGAATGGAGCTTTTTTACTCTTTAAAGACTTAAGAGGGAGAACATTCAAGATGTGAAAGCCGGTGAATCTTATAGGTCATTTTTGACAAAGCACCAGCGTGATGTTACTTTCTCCTCCTTTTCCCCTCTTTCTGCTTTCGCCAACATGTTCCTTTGTAATGTTAATGCTAGTTTATGTAGCTTGCAATGAAAAACTTTTAGAACCATCTTTTATCCGTCCTACTTCAGCACTTACTGGAATTGTATTATTACAGCTTGTAGGAAAGGATGCTTTAGCTGAAACAGATAAGATCACGCTAGAAACTGCTAAACTTTTAAGGGAAGATTATCTTGCTCAGAATGCATTTACTCCGTAAGCTTTGGTTCTTACTATTTTTTTAATCAGAAATTTGTCTTAGTCTTAGTAGCTATCAATCATTGTGTCAATGTCTTCCTCGTCATATGGTAATCCTTCTATGTGCCTGTTATTTGGGTTTGTTGTGATAGATACGACAAGTTCTGCCCATTCTACAAGTCTGTCTGGATGATGCGCAACATTATTCATTTCAATACTTTGGCCAACCAGGTAAAGAACCTATGTTATCTGCCAGTTTCAACTGCTGATCGATGCTACCATGTTTTTGGAGAATTTCTATTGTGGCAATTTTTTAGCTATTTGGAAAAGCTAGGGGAAATAGGACAGCAACTCTTTTAAGTGTGTTATTACTATTCTATCTTGCAAAGTTGTGGATGGAAGTTAGTATTTTAAATTCTAAATATCTATGGGGCTAAAGATTTCAGGCGGTGGTGTAACGCTGCATTTTGTTGCTGAGAAGGAAAGTGCAATGTCAGGTTCTAGAAAAAGAGATTCAGCTTTTTTCCTTTTTTTTTGGGGGGGGGGGGGGATTCTAGTTAAGTAGGTCGAGCAAATGTTTTCTTTGATCGATATACGTCAAGCATGTGTCATCTTGTTTGTAGCTTTGTATATTTCAAACACTTTGGTGTCTATATGGCTTTGTTGCTGTGCCTGTATCTGATTATTTTCCATCGATTGGAATGAGTGGGGGACTAATTTGAACTGCAATTTTTGTGCACAGGCTGTAGAGAAGGCGGCTGGTATGGATGGTCAGAAGATAACATACAGTCTTATCAAGCATCGTCTGGGAGATCTCTTTTATCGGCTAGTGTAAGTTAAAGCTTTGTGCTGGAAATTTAAGAAAAGAAAAAGGATTCGAAACGACAAAAAGTTCACTGTTCTAGGATGATGTGAAATTTGGCTGCCAAAAAAAAAAAAAAAAGGTGAAGCTGTACTTAAATGTGTCAATTTCTTGATATTTCAGATCACAAAAATTTGAAGACCCAGCGGAAGGAGAAGAAGCTCTTGTGGCAAAGTTCAAAAAACTTAATGAGGATCTGACAGCTGGTTTCCGTGCTTTGGAGGATGAGACTAGGTGAATCAAAGTTTAAAAGATTCTGACTTCCCCGATCCTAATTATTGGGGTAAAAGCAGTAGCTCTCTCTCTCTGTGTTTGTCTGAAAATTCTATGTTCGTCGATGATGCATGTTCGGCTGGCTTTGTAGCTTTTGTTGGCCTGAATTCTAGAGTGCTATAGCTATGAATTCATTATTATGTATTTTATCGTTTGCCCTTCCCCTTTTAGACAGCAGGACATCGAGACCGTAATTTATTTTATAATGTATTTTTTTGGAATAAGATGTGTTTTTTTTTTTTTTTGGTTGAGTTAGGCTGCTGGTGTGGGAAAATGATACCCAAGTATAATAATAATAGCAACAAACTGTGTTTATTCAGTATCATCATCATCAACATCACATTGCCTTTCTGTGCTTGATGAGCTTGCAAATGCCAATGATTAGTGTGGTTTTTTGGTTTTGCAAATTTACATACGAAGTGTTTCCCTGAAAACCCGAAGTAGTAATTCTAATTAATTTTGATCTACTGAACTGCTATATCAAATGGAAGAGTTATTATTATTATTATTGTTTGAACTTTTTATTGCTCACTTGAGTAGTAATAATAATAATAGTAGTAGTAGTAGTTAAGGTC
The DNA here is from genome assembly GCA_038382065.1 of Adansonia grandidieri. Classification (NCBI taxonomy): domain Eukaryota; kingdom Viridiplantae; phylum Streptophyta; class Magnoliopsida; order Malvales; family Malvaceae; genus Adansonia; species Adansonia grandidieri. The sequence continues at coordinate 9,840,009 of JBBYHK010000014.1, read as the reverse complement.
TTGCTAAAGAGTTTAATTTTCCAATCCCAGTTGCAGGTAATAACCATTGGATGGAATTTCCAGCAAGGTGGCAAAATAAGGTCAAATTCAAAAATTTGTTTTTTAAAAAATACAAATCTCCAATTGCCTAAATTCGATTCCGTAATAAGTTTAATACTGGGAATAAAAGAAAAATTATAACTTGATTTAAATTTAAAATAATTCAAATTTGAAGTGATTTGATTCTGGGACTAATTTGATCATAAATTTTTAATAACTTAAAATTAGCAATAAGGATAGTTGAATTATAATTAAATAATTTTTTATAAAACATAAATCAACTATCAAATTTATTTTAACTCTTTTCTCTTACATTTTTTTTATCAAAAATTAAAATATAATGTATAAGATAAAATAATATTTATGTAAATAGTCAATATTATCTTATATTTCTAACTTGCAAGGATATTGAAATTATACGAGTATAAACACTTGGAATTGTATGAACAGATGACAAATCATTAAAATAACTTGGAATTAAAAAGCTAAAAGTTACTCCAATCTAAATAATAAAAGCGAATGGTGTCGTACATTGTGATAAAGCTGGAATTATCCATTATGGACAACCAACAAAACCAGAATTTTATCTAAAAAATCACATAATAACACGAAAATAGTGGCTAATCTATTCAGCAAGTTAAAAGGCTTAGCAAGAGAGAGGAGGATCTCAACAATTTTGCCATGATTTTATAATGCCTCTTTTCTATACATTTAATCTCAATTTCATCGAAGATGAACTTTCTGTTCTAATAGTTCAATTGGTTGCTTTGGCATAAGTTATCCAGCATAAGATTGTAAGATGAATTAAATATTTACAAATTTTAATATAATAAATAATTAAATCTTTATCTCTATTGTATCTTCAGTCTTATTTAAAAGTAAATAAATAGATGTATAGCTTAGAAAACAAGATAAAAATTTTGACTTTAAAAATTCAAATCAAAAAAGAAAAATTTTGATATCATCACTGTAATATAAAAAATAACCTCTAAAGAAACTGAATTGAAAATAGCTTGAATCTAAAAAGATAAAATCTAAAAAATTCAAAATAATATAATTTAAAATGATTCAACCTAAATTCACTCGAACTTGCTCAATTGCCGCTTTGCCAACAATTTTTATCCCTATCTACAATGGGACAAGGTAACCTATTCCTTCCCAAATATTTTAAGAAGTTGTGATAATTTAAGAAGTCATGAATTTATTAATTTTCACAAATGTGTTTGAAAACATCCACATGTCAACAAAATTTTCCATAAATTTTCTTTTATTTAATTTAATATATATATTTATAACATGTTAAGAGATATTTTACTTAGTTTCAAAGCGTGATTTTAAGGGCACATGCCTTTCGAAAGACTCTTCGCAAAAACTCAAATCCTTAACTACTTACTACCTGAAACGGCTTTTAGTTTAATCTTTTTATTTATATTATTTATAATGTGTTCAACTCAATTGATGAAAACACAAAATATCAGATATAATCATATTACTAAAAGTAAGATAGAGATATGTCTTTTAAATTTTTATATGGATGTACTAAAAAAAAAGAAATTACCCATTTATTCCTAATAGCAATCCAATTTTTAATAAAAACTACTCATATTTCATTTCTTATTATAATTTATTTTGAAAAAGTATTTTTTATGTACGTAATGGATTTTTGAAATTCAAGTCTACTTAAAATGTGTATTTAGCTTTCCTTGCATGTACTTTTTAGCACAATCACAGTTGCTAAGAAGGAAATAAAAAGGAGAAGATTTTCTTTCCTCATCTTTGGCATAAGAGATAGAAAATAGAAGGAAAATAAAATTAAAGATAGAAATGCAATTGACATAAGTAACTTTTATTTAATGAGTCTCTCAAGGAAGTTGGAAGCGTAGACACAAACAAGAAATATGAGTACGACACAATACAAATAAAGTAATACAACACTAACTAATTCTACTGTCAGTCCCTATACTGGCTCTAAACTTCAAATGTAGTTCCTTTAATATATTCATATAACTTGAATCCTCTTACTATTTGATTTAAAAATTACGATTTAATTGTTAATAAAGTCACACTTCTCTTATTAAAAAACCTAAATTGTTACTTTCATTGGGTAAAAAAAAAAAAAGAGATTGATGATGTGAAATTTTTTTTTCTCCACTTGGATTTATCCATTAAGTAGATGATTTCATATAGAATAAAAATGCCAACATGGCATATTTTACTCGATATTTAATGAAATAACAAACACTAAAAAAAAAAAAAAAAATAACAGTCAAATACTCGTTGCCCAAATTTATAAACCCCAAATTCTTAAATCTTAAAATTAGCCAAAGTGCCAAAGTTTTATTGATTTAATGTAGCCATCTGAAATTAATCCCTTAACTCAAATACCTGTAACCTTAGTTGAAGAAAATCAACTTGATAGTTGATACCAAAGCCTAAAACGAGACTTGAAGCAAACCAACAATTGAAGTTACAAAGTGCAAACAAAAGAAAAAGGATGTGCTTCAAAATGCAATGAAGTAGTTTAGACCAATAACTTTAAAGTATCATTTGTATTAATTTTTTTTTAAATTTGTTTCTCTTGTTTTGGTTTGCTCAAACTGATATTAGTGCTGTCTTTTGTTTAGGTTTAGAGGGTTTTTTTTTTTTTTTTCTATTATATATGATTTGTCTATTGTGTCACGTGGTTTGTGTAGACATTTCAATATTTTGTTTTGTTGTTTGTAGTTTGTTTGCTATGCTGTTGAATCTGTTTTGATTATTGTATCTGAATTTGTAATCATACTATGAATATCTATTTTATTTGCATTTTCTGTGGTATCACATGCTAGTATGACTTGGGAACTATGCAAAGCAAGGTTCACCACGGGGAAAGTTCACCAGGATTCCTACAATTAGATATGTGAATGGTCAATAAATGAATTTGCAGAGGCTCTAGATTAAATTTATGATTGGACTATTTTAAGGAAAGTGAAAAGTTTCCGTTATTATTTGTCTAATAGGATAAAAATTTATTATGTTAAGGATGATAAAACATTAAGCACGAGTTTGAAGTTGAAGAGGACATAAATGTAATAGATTTGGCTACTCAATTACTTATGGGTTAGACTTTTGTATATATATATATATATGTCCAATTCAGATGGTAAAATTGATATTGACATTCCGAGTGCTCTTTTCAACCAATTAATAAAGCTATTATGGTTAAGCAATTTAGTGAACCATTACCTAATAGACCCTTTACACTAACCTTCGTTGATTTTTATAATGATGAAGAGAGAGGATTTGAATATAGAGTATGCAATAAGGAAAAGGTAGTAAATGAAGATAATGAGAATGATAATGATTCTATTGAAGATAATGCTAAGAAATTGGTGGATGTAAAGTAGGGCTGTAATTATGATTTAGATGTTGACAATTAATTGGAGGTTGTTAGGTAAGATTTAAGGTTTTATGTTGAAGAGAAAAAAAGTTTGTGATACTAAATTATATATCAAATCAGATGATGATGGTAAAAGTAATGTTGATGGTGGTATTGATAGTGATGAAGGTAATGATAGTGGTGAAGATGTAAGAGTTGAAATTGACAAGATTGATGGGGCCCTTGCAATTTTGAAAATGCTAGTGATAGGTCTAATGAAAATGATCCATATATAGTGCAATCTAATAGTTCTAGTTTTAATCAAAGAGTACCCTTTGAACATGTTGCTGTAGGACTTAGATTTCAAGATATGGTGTTTAAGAAAGCCTTTTGTGATTTGTTTACAATGAAAAAAATTTAAATTTTAAGTACAAAAAAGAATGATAAATTAAGAGTTGAAGATATTTTAGTGCCAAAGGTTGCAAATGCATAATGAAAACATACCTAGTGCAAACATGTACTTGAGCATTCATGCTTGCCCATTTCAAGAAATATAAAAGCGTTTGCCTCTATGATTGCTAGGAGATATAGGGAAGATATTAGTTATATGCCTTTTATTAAACCTAGGCATTTAAGGGTAGTAGTGAGATATAATGTAGGGTTATTGCGCCACAATGTGTGGAAAATAGCTAATGATGTTATAAAAGAGAATGGAAGAAATATATACAGAATAATTGAGTTCCTTGAATAATTATATTGAGGAGTTAAAATTCAACCAATGAAAAAAAAGTACCATTTTTATGACATTTAAAAAGCCAAATATGGAGTCAATGCTTATATCTAAAAATTTGTCTGTTTTAGAGAGTTGAAGCAAGGATTTTTGGGGGGTATGACATATTATTGGACTTTATGAGTGTTTTCTTAAAGGTCTAGGTAAAAGGCAGCTGCTTATGGTTGTAGGAATGGATATGAGCAATAAGGTGTTAGGTAGTGGTGGAAAGAAGACTATTGAGAGTTGGGCATGGTTCATAGACCAACTATCTATTGATTTAGGTATAGAAGATAGGTTGAAATGGTTAATTATAA
>JBBYHK010000014.1:9799034-9835426 GCA_038382065.1 Adansonia grandidieri | reverse complement strand
TAATATACACCTCACATTCATCACCTAAATTTTGATAGAATATTATATTTAACATATTATTGTAACTATTTCTTTTCAAGCACAAGGGAGCAAAAAGGTCAATTTTGTTTGCATAGATCATCGTCATCATTAATAACTTTGAAATTTGTGAACATTGACAGAATTATTTATAAATTTATTATCATTTTTGACAACAAAAAATGGTCTAACGATTAGAAAAAAGGGAACATAAAGGGTTTAATGTTTAAAATTGATATTTCTTATATTCTCTGAGAATAAAAGCGAACATAAAGGACCACTAAATGCAAATGCAAGGAAAGCTAGATAAAATAGTTATAGAAGAATTAGATCAAATAGGGAAAACAATTAGAAGGATGGTTGAATTTTTAAACTTCGAAAGTTGGTAATGGTTTTGAGAATGTATTTTAATTTTTGAAGGAAAGTTATTAGCCTTTTATCAAGAAAATTATTTATAATAATTTTTGTCGTATTAAATTATTTTTTAGTTCTAGTTTTCTATGGTTTGCTAATAGCTTAAAATTAGTTGCCTTAATTAGTTAAAACAATTGTATTTTGATAGTTAATGTGTTGATTGATTCTATTTTTTTTAATATGTCATGGCTGAAATACTTTAAGTGGATCAAATATTGGTTCTAATAATCAGATGACCTTGCTTGCAAGGTTGAAAAAATTAAACTAATAGTCAAATCGATTGAGCCATCGGTTCTTGATTTAACCGGTTCAATTACCTTCTAATATTAAATAATTAATAAATTAAAAATATTTAAAAAAATTTAAAAATTTGAAAAAAATTAGAACATAAAAAAATTCTAAAAATTAAAAAGTATATATGAAATAAAAAATACAAATAAAGAAATTCTAAAAATTTTAAAGAAAAATAAAAGATTTTAGAAATAAAAAATAATATAGAAATTTTGATTCTACCAATTTATTGATTTTTGATTCTCAATTTCTTAGCGATTTTGAGCAGTTTGACAAATATTCAGTTTTTAACATACTGTTGAACCACTGAACCAGTTGATTCCCAGTTGAACCTATCGGTCCGGTCTATTTTTTCATTAATGCCTACTTGGGCTAATTGTAAAAGATGCTAGGCAAAAAAAAAAAAAAAAAACAAAGCATATGTATTTATTGTAATAAGCATATATAATATGGTGGCATTACTCATTTAAAGTAACACTTAGTTATTATTTTATTATTTTAAGGCAACTGAAACTTCTTCCAAAGTGCCTTCTAATGTGTAATGGCAAATAAAATAATTGTTTGATGATTTGAAAAAGGAATAATCTAAAAGAAAGAAAATTTAAAGTGAAATTGGAAATCCTTATGGTGATTATGTTTTTAGTGATAAAAATTAACATAATAATATGTTAAGTCTTTCTTCAAGTGTATCTAAAGCGACAAAGGGAAATGAAATTTTGAATAGTAATAAGTTGAGAAGAAAGAAAGTCCTTTAAGATTACTTTGTTTTAAAAATTATTTCTAGTTCTCAATTTGCAGTTAAAATTGCATTACAAAGTAAGAAAGCTATTCAGCAAGCAAAGATGGCAATGGCAAGATAGTGGTTTGATTCTAACATACCAATTAATGTTGCTAGATCAAGGTATTATCAACCAATGATTGGCGATATAACAACAATTACTCTTGATTCAAAGTGTCAAACTATCATGGGTTTAGAAGGGTTCTTTTAAAAGATAGTGTGCGTAAGGTTAATGACTATCTTCTTGATAATAAGAACTTGTGGAAGACTTATGGATGCACTATCATGGCTGATGGGTGGATAAGATCAGAGGCAATAATTGATCATTAAATTTATTGTCCTTAGTCCACAAGAAATAATGTTTTTCAAATTTGTTGATGCATCAGGATTCACAAAAGGATACAGAGACATTATTTCAAATGTTTGATGAGATTGTTCAATAAATAGGATCTAAAAAATGTTGTGCAATTCATTATAAACAATGATGCTTTTTACAAATTTGTTAGGAAGAAATTATAGCATAAGTATTGCAGACATTGAATTTTATCTGGCCTCAAGAACAGATTCATTTCCCATAATTCTCGACTTAGTTAAATTGTTTGAGGAGCCAAAGGTACGTAAAATTTACATTTTTATTGGATTGTATCGATACATGGCCTTTAGTATCAACAGAATGGCTGCCACATCACCAAATGCAAAAGCTTGAGTTGTATCAATGCAAATGGGGCATGTATACATTTGCTTGATGTATCAATGCATTAGAGAAATGTATCGATACAAGACTTGATAGTAGCTAAAACTTGATTTTTGGTCAGAATGTATCAATACAATCTTCATTGTATTGATACATTCTAGGTTTTTACCTAGTTGTATTGATATAATGTTCATTGTATCGATACATCTAGGCATTTGTGCCTAGTTCATGGCATTTTTTACCCTTGCACCATTAATCTAAAATTCCAATTTGGCTATGTTTTGGCTTAAAAAATCATTCAAATTAATGCTAGGCCTCATCTTCGGATTTATGGTTAGGCTTAATTGATTTAAGAGGCCCAAATAGCTATAAGTTGGGGGAATTTCATGACATAGGTCAATTTGTTGAAGGGCACTTTCATTCTTTCATACATTTCAGTTGGATAAAGTGACCTTGATCCACTATTTTAGCTGACCAAGCCAGTAGGAATGAAGAATGCTGAGCATTGTACCTTGGCTTATTAGATTGTGCATGCAATAATGTTCAAATTTGCCTTTATTTTATGTATTTTGTCTTGACTGTTCACTTGTCTTTATAAGACAAGTTTGTTTTAATTGAAGGAATCTCTACATTCTTATTACGCAATCACAACATTAACCTCACATGTTTCCCCTTTAAGCCAAAAAAACTCCATCATGTAGCTCCCTATAACAGTCCTCGAAAACCTTCACTTTTAAGCATTTCTTCTCAACTAAACCTTTTCTATTACTAGTATAGCCTATAAGCTCATTTTTAATCACTCTTTCTTTCTAATCCATAACCAAAAAAAAGGGAAAAAGTGAGTCGAAAAAATAGAAAAAGTGCTGGAACTTTGAAAAACAAGGATTCTAGAGCTTTATTGATATATCTTCTCATCTTTTCTCTTTGTTTTGGTGTTCATTTCATTTTCCATGCCATGTTAGTGAACCTTCACATATGACCGTGATCCTTTATAGGTTCCATGCATGTTTCTTGTGCCATAAGATGTTCTCTTGAGCTTGATGATATTTTATGTTGATTTTGATGACATAAAGGTCATATCTTTAGTTTTGTAAAAATTTTCCATTTTTGTTTCATGCCATGTGTAGACACCCTATTCTATTCAAGCCAACATTCAAGGCATCAAAGGTTATTGTTTGAGGCATTATTAGGGTCAATCAGATGAACATGGATTAGTTTCCTATCATTCTCTGCTTTGCTAAGAGGTTTGAAGAATTAAAGCTGCAAAACTTTCACATTTTTGCATGTATCGATACATAGCCTTTGTGTATCGATACAAGGCATTCACGTCATCAAAATTCAAAATACCATAGGTTTATCGATATTAAATGGGACTTATATAGATATATTTGCTTAAGTATCGATATATTGGTCATATGTATTAATACAAGGCTTAACACTAGCTAAAATTCGATTTTTTGACAAAATGTATTGATACATAAGTGATTATATCAATACGTTTTGGGAATGCATCGATATAATCTTCATTGTATCGATATATTCTAGGTTTTTGCCTAGATTTATAAATACAATACGCAATGCATCAATGCATCTAGGGAAAATTGTCTAGTTTGTGGCATTTTTTAGTTCTTCATCCTTAGGTCAAAATTTCGATTTAGCAGCATGTTTGGCACCAAAAATCATCCAAATTCATACAGGGCCTTTTCATTGGACTTAGGATTTGACTTGATTAATTTTTGAGGCCCAAAACAACTAGGAAATAAGATGTTTTCATGAAATACATAGCTTGTTTAGGGGCAATATTGGACTTTCCTTATGTGCAGGCTGCCAGAACCAATGGAAATAAAGATAACTGAGCAAAGTACCTAGAGCTGTCCCAATGGTACAGAAGGAAAATCCCACGATGCCCTGATTTTTGGCTCCTAAAACCTTTAATTGAGAGTTTGATTATAATAAAGCCAACTTTGGCTCAGCAAAGGAGACTCTTTAGACACAGTCACAGACCATATTTCTCAAATGCAACTTTTCATTTTTGTAGCTCTTCCAGCACCCTCAAAAACCTCCTAAAATCTTTATTTCCTACTTTTTTTCATCACCGAACTCCTCACCATCCATAGTGTTACTTGAAAGCTCATCTTTGCTACTCTTTTTTTCTTATCTATAGCAAGTAAAGGAAAGAAAAGTGAGCAAAGAACCACAAACACAAAAAAAGCATAAGAACATAAAAATTACACCTTTAAGTGTACAAGGAAAAAAATGAGTTTTACAAGCTTTGTTTGTATATTTTCTACACCTTTCTCTTTATTTCTTTGCATATACACATATCTCATGCCAACTTAGCTAACCAATCTTCATGAAACCATGACCTTCATAGGAAAACATGTATCTTTGAGCTTACTTTGATAATGCTTTGAGTTTATGATACCTTAATGTTGCTTGAGTGCTTCAAAAATCATATTTTATTATCTCATCTTAGAATAGCTACTGTTCCATTGATTCTTGGTATTCTCTACTATCATTCATGCATAATACTTGATGATACATTGTTATTTCAAAATGCTTTGATGTTTTATTGAGCTTGATGAGGTCTATGTAGACCTGGTGACATAAAAGTCATGTTTCTGGTGCTGTAAAAGTTTGCCATCACTTGTTTCATGCCATAAAAGCATTATCTCACATGACATGCCATCTTTTATGTTAACATGAGCATCCTCTTAATTGTTTATGCATTTCCCTGCATTTCTTGCTTTTTTAGTATGATTTATATGGTCAAAATGTTGCCTTGTTGTTGCTTTATCTTATGTTTTTCATAGATGCCATGTTTGCATGCTTTACATGATTAAAAAAGGCTTTCTTGATGCCTTTATTTGGTTTTTTTTTGCTTAAAAACCTATTTTCAAAAACCCTCCCAAGTGAAGTTTATGTTACCTCTAATAAATGGAGATTGACATGGATTTAATATTTTCATTAATTGGTCCTCAATCTTAGGGGAAAAATCAAGCTTTTCATGTCTGGATTCATGGTTAAATGTAGTTAAAGATTCTAATTTTCAAAATAAAATAGTCCTTTTACTCGTTTTAAAATGTTTGTGCCTTAATTGTGAGGTCTAATACTCATTGCTGTTGACTTGGTTAATGGGTATTCCATTATCCCTAAACTACTCCGGGATGTGTGAATGAGCTTGTGAAACCACTATCATTGACCCTCTTTATTATGGACATTCGGATATCCATAACTTGACACTAGTCCTAGAAAACCTGATAACTGAAAAACCTCCCTTGTTTTGCCCTAGCAGCACTTTAGTCACGGTGTGATGACATAAAAGTTATGTCTTTGATGCCGTAAAAATTTGCCATCACTTGTTTCATGCCATAGAAGTATTATCTCACATGTACATGCCATCTTTTATGTTAACATGAGCGTCTTCTTAATTGTTCATGCATTTTCTTGCATTGCTTGCGTTTTTAGTATACTTTATGTGGTAAAAATGTTGACTTATTATTGCTCTATCTTACGTTTGTCATAGATTCCATGTTTATATTTCTTGATGCCTTTCTTTGGTATTTATTTGCTTAAAAACCTATTTTCAAAAAGCCCTCCTAAGTTAAGTCTATGTTACCTCCAATAAGCGGAGATTAACATGGATTTAATGTTTTTATTAATTGATCCTCCAATCTTAGGGAAAAATCAAGCTTTTCATGTCTGGATTCATGGTTAAGTTAAATATTCTGATTTTCAAAATAAAATAGTCTTTTTACATGTTTTAAAATGTTTGTGCCTTGATTATGAGGTCAATACCCCTTGTTAGTGACTTGGTTAATGGCTTATTTCATCATCCCAAACTACACCAGGATTCTATGAATGAGCTTGTGAAACCACTATCACTGGCCTTTTTTGTTATGGACATTCGGATGTCCCCAACCTAAGCCTAGTCCTAGAAAACTCGAAAACCAAACAAGCTCCCTTGTTTTGCCCTGACGGCACTATAGTCACAAGTTGAAAAATCATTTTCGAGCCATAAAACATTTCTTTGGAATTCTCAATATTTTTCTATAAAAGGCATCAAATTACCTTTTTAATGGCATCTCGTTTTCCCTTAGATAATTCGTGATAAAGGAGTTATGATTTTTTGAACCTTTGCTTTCTAAAACCCTTAGAATTAGCGATTTACATTCTGTTTGGGTCTTATTGATCCACTAGATGATTTTTTTGGATTTTTAAAATATTTTTTCCTAAAAATTTTTGGAAAGGTATCACTTGCAATTTAATGATTTTGAACATATCTAAGGTATTTTTTTAAATTTTTTACACCCTATTCGCTGCACATGCTGCTAGTGTTAAAGCGAACTCAATTTCAAAAATGAATTCTACCTAGGAAGCACTTTTTCAAAATTTTTGGGTTTTTTTTTTTTTTAATTTTAATCCTTGTTGAGTTGCCTTTCGAATGGTACCTTATTTCCCCTGAAGCCTCCAAATGAACTCGAAATAAATTCGAAAAGGGCAACAGTGCAATGTTGTCCTTTGTTTTCGAACTTAAAAAATTAAACGAATTTTCCCAAACCATTTTTTTGAGGCTTTCGAATGCCTCGAAATGCATCCGACTAATTTCTCATAGAATTAGGTGTTATAAAACAAGTCTTACAAGGTTCAAATCAAGGCTAAATAAAAAAAAATTAATTTTATCTTATATACAAATTATTAATTTTTATTTTAAAATACCTATTTTCATTAAATAATATTTTTTTTAAAAAAAAAAATTCCAAAATTCTTGTAGGGATACTCCAACCCGTTTTTCAAGGTGATATTCCAACCTCGCTTTTACAAAATCATTCAAGTTTCAAAATTACTAAAATTTTCACCATAGGCGGTACTCCAACCCTGCTTTTCAAACTTTACTAAAAAATCCAAATTTTCACTCTCCTAGATTTCTTCAGGTTTTTAATCAAGACTTTCTTTTTCACACCTCAAGCGACCACCAAGTGCAAACGTGTCTCAAAATTGTCATTCCGATTATTCCTAAATAATTGAAGACAATTACAAGATACATTCCAATCGTCCCTCTTTTTCCATCTTTTTATGTGTTTATTTCATGCAATAATTGTTATATCCTTTGTCGTCTTACTAATAAGTTTCCCTTTATGATGCCCATTCTGCATTCGTATTTCCAAATCATTTTTTGAAAAATATAAGACAATATTCTGTGTCGGTATCTCTAGTGCTTGACATGGAATATCAGATCTTTAAAATTAAATCTGGAGATCATTTTCATCAAAGATCCCTATGTTCCTTAAATCTCTAAGGCCCATACATGATTTTAGAATTTTCATTAAATCTTTGATTTACAATATCTATACAAACTTCATGCATTAAAAGGGGATTACATCAAAATAATGACAAATCAAACCAAGAAAATGGAAACCAATGTGACACATGGCTAATGGATATCGATTTTGGGTGTCATAAGGGTACTAATCCTTCCCCAAGTGTAACCAACTCTTAAACCTAACTGATGAATCTCTGGGCCTCATAGACCTTGAAATTGATGTTTCAAGATTCATAACTAGGACTATCGTTTTCAATAGGCATTTGATCATGCTTAGCCCAAATGATCAATGGTGATTCTAAGTCTTCGGCCACTTTATGGTGGCCATCCAAGATCGATTGGACGAGTGATACGTCCGACAATCTTTCCCCTCACTATCATCTTATAAAGCCTAATCCAAATCCAGATCAAAGGATAACCCAAAGGCACAAGCTCTTAAGTCACGCATGCATCACCATCCCAGCGATTCCAGTGAGGGCATGTCATGACAACTTGGTGAGTCCGCTGGAGACAATTTAGGAAGTTGGGCTTATAACTATCCATGTCTTGCTTGGTCTCGGTTTCTTCATTTTTGATCATTATTTAATTATAATCCCCTTTTATCTTCATTTACTAATATCTAGCTTTTCATTTTTTTTTTATAATTGTTAGGGACTGTTTTGCTCCAAAATAGATATCGTTTCAATAAATATGATAATAAGGGGTAAATAATAAAAATTTGATTGTTTTCCTACCATAATATACACTTCTATTTGCATTTGATTCTCACCAAACTCCGTGGTAGGATTAAGGTCCAAAATATTAGAAGGAAGTGAGCTATCCACCTTTGTGAGCAACCCTCCGTATAGGCATAGTAAGAACTTTCAAAGTGTAAATTACCTTTATCTCTCATGAGTAATCCTTCATATTTGCATAAAAAAATACATTCACCGGATTGAACCCATTCCACTAAGACTATCCTCGACCATCCTTACGGATGGAGGAGCAATTTGGATAACGATTTAAATGTTAACTCAAACCTATATAGTAAGCTTAAAAGCCTAACCACATTAAGATACACCAAGGTGCTGGAATAACCTGAAGAATAGGACACTCGAGGAAACAGCTGTTACTTTGTACTCCTTTCTTCGGTTATTTTATGTAGGTGATGATGAACACATGTTGTTGCTGGAGTTTATATTTTTCCCCATAACTGATCATGTGTCATAATATGCTATCTGATGGATAGCTAACACTCATCATTTCTTTAGGGAAAACATGTGAGTATTGTTGCCTATAATCTCTTCTAAGGCCCCCATATTGCCTTTAAAAGAATAAAGTTAACCTAGTTGACTTGTTATGTTATCCGATTGACAGCTTGACATATGCCTATTGATAAATGATGATAAACATATGTCATTACCTAGTTAGTCAATTATGTTTGAGAGGTTTTGTATCACCTCATCAGGGGTAAGCTTAACCTAATTAGGTTGTTATGTTGTTCAACTGATGGCTAGCAGCCATTATACTCTTCTAAGTAATGGCACGCAAAGGGTGTCATTCGTGATTCCGCTCAAGGCTTGGTATACGCATTTTCGAGAGTGAAATTGGGTCCGGTTAAGCCATCATGTTGTCTGGTTAGTGGCTTGGCATCGATAACCTTAGGTAATGATAAACAAAATACTATCACATGGTTCATGGGTTGTAACATGAAAAATGCATCCTTATTTTGAGATTTCAACTTCAACACGTTGTTATGTTGTCGGTGTCAATTTGTACCATGAAGAAAGAGTGATACATTCTTCAGTCCTCTATGTTCACCCCAAGGAATAATAACACCTAGTAATTTCTATGATTTATTTTTGTTAATTTTATTTCTGTTATTTTTACCAAAATTCTTTAACCCTTTACTGTCGTATTGTTTCTCGTGCTCATGTCACATGCATAATTTCTTGCATCAAAAATGTAAAAATAATTGGTACAGGGGGCAATGTTAAACGAACACCATAATGCCCTTAAGAAAAAAAGATCTTTGCCCTGTTGGTGTCATGTTCCCTTGTAAGGCTTAGGGCATAATTTGTCCATCGTATGGATTTGATCCCTTTAAGAGCTATACTACCATGGCTCATGTATTAGGGATGTGATGATGAACATGCATGATATCGCCATCACTTAGATAATTTTTCTATCCCTCAAAGCTTGGAACTTGTCAGAGCAAAGCTTTCTTTGGCGACAAAATTTTTGTGCATATTCTATACATTCATGCATTCCATGTATCACTCATATCATCTTTTCATACCTTACATTAACATCCCCATCGCATTTACTTACATGCATGCGTACATACATCCATTCATGACACATGGACTTGGGAGGCAGAGTGATAGTCCTCATCGATGCAAGAATTTCTCTAAAAAAAAGCTCTATTGTTCTTTTAAAATTTATCAAAATTGATTGAAGCTATTGATCATGAAGAATGATCATTAAGCTAGAATAAAAAATCTAGAACTTATGTACAAAAAGTCCTAGGAGCAAATGCTACACACAAAAGTGACAAATTGCAAGCCCATGTAACTAAGCTGGAAAAACTGCTGTCAGCTTCGAAGGAGGAAAAATGGGCAAGTTAGTGCAGCTAATATTGGGAAAGTGTTAGCAAATCCTGAAGCTCACCCTACTGGTATCACTAGAGTTACACTTATCCAAAATGAGTTACCCAAGAGCCATGACCCCACACAACACCAATTGTGTCAGTGCACCGACTATCTACATGAATCTACCTATAGCAAATATACCTCCCAAATCTCATGGGGCAAATACAGAATCTTCCTTATCCTATCCACTTATTCCCAATTTAGATGACCTAATGGAGCTGGGAAACCAAATAGTGTCAAACCCTTGAAAGCTAGGAAGACCTCAGCAAATATTAACTGTTAGAAAATGTCTCTAGGCTATAAAAAGGAGCAATAAATTTGGAATTAGAGACGTTAAATCTCTGGGTCTAGTCTCTAGCCTTATCATTTCACCTAAATTCATGGTGTCAGATTTTAAAATGTACAACAAGACAATATATCTAATAGCCCACCTTTACATGTACTATCGCAAAATGGCTGGGTATAAGAAGAATTAGAAACTGTTGATATATTGCTTTTAAGATAACATAACTGGTGTAGCCACTGATTGGTACACAAAACTCAATTGGGTTAAGTTTTAAACATGGGCAGATATAGCTCGTGGCTTTTTAGACTAATACAAACATGTATTTATTAGGCCTTGGATAATCTTTCTCTCATAAACATGGAAAAGAATGCTACCAAAAGCTTCAAGCAATACACCAAAAGATGGAGAAAAAAAGATTGCCTAGGTTCATCCTTGGTTGACCCAAAAAATAACAGTCATGTTCATCAACACCTTATACGACCCTTTCTATGACAAGCTCATAGGGAATCCCATAAGGAATTTCGCTGACCTAGTCATGTCCAAAGAAACGATCAAAATGCAATTAAAAGTGGAAGGCTTAAAAGAGGTGAGATGCCCAACATAAAAGGAAGGAAAATACCTACAAATGAAAGAGAAGAAGTCTAAGCCTTGATCTGCAATGGGCAATCAACAAAGGGTTTTAACATGCACTACTTGTATGTTGCAAGCCAAATGGTTCACCTCATTGGGGTAATGTTGCATCAAATTTGTACTCAAGTTTTTACCCATCGACGTCTTTTTAATGTATAGCTCAACACCCATGACTCTAATTAGACTTGTTTGTCAGCCGAAAGGGTTAGGGAATACTTAAAAAAGACAGCGAGTTAGTCTCCTATAAAATGATCCCAGAATCATACACTAAATTACTTCCCTGACCCATTCAGGATTTCTCCGATTTGTTTTAAGCTTATAGAGCCATCATACCCAAATGGCCATGACATTACTGTTTCTTGGGGCTACCATATAGGGAGCACTGGTTTTCCATAGAAAAATGCAGAGCTCTGAAGAGAAAAGTGCATCAATTTGTTTAAAGTTGGATAGTTAGATCCTGACCAACTGTGAGAGTGAAATAGAATGTGTAAACTTAGAGCAATAAGGCCATTCCAATTTAGCATCCTTCATGTGAAAAGCTTTTGTCTTTGAGTTGTCCTCTTTTTATGAAATTAACATGTTTTAAACTTTGAATCATATGTTTAATGAAAGCGTGATAATTGAAAATCTTGAGAATCAGATGATTGCTTGCATTTTTTATCTCACGTTCAAGCTTTTCTATGCATAAAATTGACTAATTGAAAGACCTAAAACTTCTGAGAATCAATCTTAAACCATGCCCACACAACCACACTAAAACAATCAAATCAACAAAAGCCTTGACTTAGACTAGGATTAATAAGGATTGATTTCTCAAAATTTATAGATTCCTTGGGAAATCAAACAAATGTGATATTCTTCTAAGAATCCAATTAGCGGTACTTTGACATGTATCAGGATTTTGCTAGAAATATCCACCTTTTTCTTAACAAACCAAAACCTAAGCTACTAGACCATACCCAGAAAGTTTTTTAAATCATATCTCGGGCAACACCATAAAACTACCATATGTCCCTAGCAAAGCCTTTTGGACCATATCCCTTCCTATCAATTCAACACCTTCAAACCATTTCCTAAAAGCTTTTATCAAGGTGCATCTTAGGGCACCACCATGGCCCCTTGTCCTTAGTTTTGCCCTATCATTTTGGTATCCCGGAACTATAATTCCTTATCAATGCAAACCTTCAAGATATAACGCAAAATATTCTCTACAACTTAAACTTCGGTATTACATGATTTCCCGTTAGTGGTAAACCGAAAATAGGGCATGCTCAAGCATATGGAGTGAAAAGGAGAATTAAAGCATGCATTTGGAAAAAAAAAAAAGGAAAAATGAAAACTAAATACGACATCATGTGATTAAGATGTCCAAGATATTTTTACAAGAACTTTTTTTAGGAAATAATTATTCAGTTCACATAATGGTGCTTGAGATGCAAAATGGTCATCTTCCATTAATCCTTTCACAGGTTAGAAAATGATTCCCCTTGCTACCCCTTTTGAGCCCAATGAATTCATTCATTTGAAACCCTGGTCAAGGATCACCCCCATATTGAGGGGCATGGAAACCTTTTAAGGAAAATGGGGCAAATATCCCACTCTATAATTATGAAAAAGACCTAGCATCAAAGGGCAAATACAAAATGTACTAGGTTTCCAAAATCTAGGATTCCTTTAAAAAACGAAAAAGGAAAGCAAAAGCACAAAATGAAAAAAAATGAAAAAAAGGAAAAGAAAAACAGATTCAAAAAATAAAAATCAAAAGCAAAAGTAAAAGCAAAATCATGAAAGAGGGAACGAAAGATCAGGAAACAAAGACATCCAAAAGTAAAGGGGACAGATGCCTGCATAAAAAGAAATGATCCTTGATCCAATCACCCCTAAACACTAAATGTAGGTCTTTATACCTTTTGTTTAGAACCATGAACCTTAGGCTACATTACAGTCTTTGAAAAGTCCATTTGGATTTAATGAACTTATTCTTCAAGAAGTCATTTTTTTGATAAATTTTGAGCCTTTTTAAGAAGCATAATGAATCAATTAATTAAAAAAAATAAAATATGGACAGATTGAAGCTCTAGGGTGAAAACCCAAAACAGGCAGTCTAGAGCAAAATAAAGAATTTTTGGTGCCACTCATAGGATTACTGAGATCTTGACAAGGAAACCATCATTCCCAAGAAATCTAAGGAAGCCTAAAAATCCCTTAACACCTTAAATTTTCATCCTTAAAGGGACTAACCCTTAGAAGTAAATCCCCACTTTTCCAAATCTAAAACCTTAAACCCATCATGGTCGATCTTGTTGCCAGTCAAAACATCAATAGTAGGAAGCTTTTAAAAACTTGGCTAAATTTGTTTGGTTTTTAAGGAATTCATGTTCTATAAGGATTGGTCCATTCGTGAACCTAGAGAAATAAGGAATTCATTTTGCCTTTGTTAAAACCTTTTTGAATTGATAAAGCCCTTCTTAGGCCCTTCCACCTAAATGAAAAAGCCAAATTGTTGTAACTAGAGATCATTAGTCTCTAACAGACTATAATTGTCATGCTAACTTAAGATTTTTCATCAAATGAACATCTTAAGCAAAATGAAGAGACAAAGGCTTTTCTAATCATGGGGCAAAACGAGGATTAGAATGCCTTTTAACTTGAAAAGAAACCATCAAAGTGAGTTTAGGAAAAATGCCAACCATAGTCTCAACCTCTATGCCTTTCATGAGCGTACATGTCATTATTCATGAAAATACACATTATCCACATAGGCATCTCAGCATCACTTATCAACATACACTTCACTTCAAGCATATTTACATCATGATTGACTCTAGCATTTACCTTACTTCCCATGCATTTAGATTATGAATAATCCTAGCGTTTGCACTCACATGCATCCGCCCACACATGCATTGTTACCCATATGGATCCACATCACATGCATTCACCTATATCCAAGTACATCCATACTCAGAAACCTTTACACTTACTTGGACCCATGCTTAAGAGGATCAGCACTCATGTGTATCCTTATTCACGAGCATCAACACTTATATGCATCTATATTCACGGGCATTATAACTTACATGCATTCTTATTCGCGAGCATTGGCACTCTTGTGCATTCTCATCAGCACTCATGTGCATCCTCACTCATCTACATTCGCGCCCATGTGCATTCCCATTCATATCCGCTCACACTCATGTGTATTCTTATTCACGAGCATCAACACTGATGTGCACTCTTATTCACTGCATTTACATTCACATGCATTCGCATTTATTTACACTCACGTGTATTCTAGTCATACTTATTCACACTCATAGGTATCCGTACTCATATGCATATGCACTCACGTGCAATTGTACTCACCTACTTTCTCATATATATTCTTATTCACGAGAATTCACACTCATGTTCATTCTCGCTTGCAACTAGTAGCACTTAGAGGCACCCATATCTGCAGGTATTCGCACTTTTGTGCATTTACATTTTCACACATTCGCATTCATGAGCATTCACTATGTTGCTTCATATACATGTGCATTATCTTTTACATATGAGGTTTTGACCAAAAGCGTAAACATCTTTATCAATTTACTCATCAAACCACATAACATGGCATTTATGCCTTGGAATGACATTCATGGCATATATCACATTTCCTTTCTTGAAAATGTTGACTAAAAACTCCAAAAGCCTCTCTTGAGGATGTTTCATCGAAAGCCTTTAAAGCCTCTCTTGATGATATTTCAAAAGCCTTCAAAGCCTTCTATGAGGATGTTTCATCAAAACTTTCAAAGCATCTTCCGAGGATGTTTCTTTAAAAACTTTCAAAGCCTCTCTTCAGGGTATTTTGAACATTTTTAGAGCATCTCTTGAGGATATTCTATAAAAACTTTTAGAGCCTCTCTTAAGGATATTTCAAAAACTTCCAAAGCTTCTCTTGAAGATATTTCATCAATACTTTCAGAGCCTCTCTTAAGGATATTCCAAAAGCTTTTAAAGCCTTTCTTGAGGACATTTCATCCAAAGCCTTTCTTAAGGACATTTCACCCAAAGTCTCTCTTGAAGATATTTTAAAAACTTTAAAAGCCTTTCTTAAAAATGTTTCAAAAATTTTAAAGCCTCTTTTAAGGATATTTCATCAAAAACTTCCAAAGCCCCTCTTAAGGATGTTCTATTAAATGCTTTAAAGCTTTTCTTGAAGATATCATCGAAAGCCTCTCTCAAGGTAGTTCTAATTAGGATGGTGTTCAAGCTTCTCTCGAGGATGCTACCATTGCCTCTCTTAAGGATTTTTATTTTTGGATTTAAAAAAATTCCACTCACCTATCAAATCTGTTCACAAAGAGCTGGGCAACTGCAGAGTCATCCACAAAAAGCTAGGCACTAATCGAGTCTGTCCACAAAAAGCTAAGCATTAGTCGAGTTTATCCATAAAAAACTAGTAATCAAATCTATCCACCAAAAGCTGGGCATTACTCGAGTCTGTCCCCAAAGAACTAGGCACCACTTATACCTGTCCACAGAGAATTAAGCACTATTCGAGTTTGTCCACAAAAAGCTTGGCATTAATCAAGTCTATCCATAAAGAATAGGCATCAATTGAATCTGTCCATAATAATCTGGGCATCAATCGAATCTATTCATAAGAAGCTTGGCATCAATCAAGTCTATCGACAAAGAGCTATGCACTTGTCGAGTTTATCAATATAGAGCTAGGCATCTGTCGAGTCAAAATCCAAATGAGCTAGTGCCTATTTAGGGGCTCAAACCCTAAAAAACCTAAAAGTCCACTAGAGAGGTTAAACCCTACAAAAAAATCATTTAGATTTTTATCAGAATCGTCATCGATAGATCGTACCTATCACAGCGAAACATTAATTAGATTTCATTTTCTGTTGGCACTCAAAAGATATAATCTTACCACAGACAAAATAGTGTCTATTTGTTTTTGCCATGTTCTTGATATACTCAACAATGACCAAAGAGGGGCACCTATAAACACCCTTATTTTGTTCGGGCCAACATTCAAGGCATCAAAAGGTTATTGTCTGAGGCATTGTCAGGTTTATTCAGATGAGGATAGATAGGTTTCCTATTATTCCTGACTTGGTAAGAGGTTCAGAGAGTCAAAGGTGCATAACTTTCACATTTTGCATGTATTTATCAATGCATAGCCTTTGTGTATTGATATAGGGACTCCATATCATCAAAATTCAAAATTTCATAGGTTGTATCGATACAATGGGGCTTATATTGATACATTTGCTTAATATATCAATATATCGTTCAAATGTATTGATACAAGGCTTGGTAGTAGCTAAAATTTGATTTTGGCCAAAATATATTGATACATAAGTGAATACAAGTGATTGTATTGATATATTCTAGAAATGTATCAATACAATGCATTTTCGGTTTTTTGCCCAAATATGTCAATACAATATGCAATGTATCGATATATCTAGGTAAAATTACCTAGTTCTTGGCATTTTTTAGCTTTTGCATCCTTAGGTCAAAATTTCGATTCAGCCACGTGTTTGGCACCAAAAATCATCCAAATTCATACTAAGCCTTATCACTGGACTGAGCAATGGACTTAATTGATTTTTTAGGCCCAAACCAACTAAAAAATAAGACATTTTCATGAAATACATAACTTGTTTTAGGGTAAGATTGGACTTTCCCTATTTGCAAGCTATACGAAGTAGTTTGCTCTACCACCTTGGCTAACAAAACCAATGGAAACAAAGACAGCTGAGCATAGTACCTAGAGCTGTCCCCATGGTACATGAGGAAAATCCCACAATGCCCTTATTTTTTGCTCCTAAAACCTTTGGTTGAGAATCTGATTATAACAGAGCCAACTTTAGCTCAGCAAAGGGATTCTCTAGACACACTCACACACTATATTTCTAAAAAATAACTCTCCATTTTCATAGCTCTTCATGTAGTCCTCTAAAACCCTTATTTTCTACTTCCTTTCATCACCAAACACCTTTTCATCCATAGTGCTACTTGAAAGCTAATCTTTTTTTACTCTTTCTTATTATCTATAGCTAGTAAAAGAAAGAAAAGTGAGCAAAAAAAATCAAAAACATAAAAAAGCCAAAAGAACATAAAAAATTACAACTTTGAATGGACAAGAAAAAAAGAGTTTTGCAAGCTTTATTGGTATATTTTCTACACCTTTTTCTTTATTTATTTGCATGTACACATATCTCATGCCAACTTAGCTAACCAATCTTTATGAAACCATGACCTTTATAGGAAATCATGCATCATTGATTTGCTTTGATGATATTTTGAGTTTATGATGCCTTAATGTTGCCGGAGTACTTCAAAAATCATATTTTGTTAGCTTATCTTAGAACAATAACGATTCTTAGTATTCTCTACTATCTTTCATGCATAATACTTGATGATACATTGTTATTTCAAAATGCTTTGATGTTTTATTAAGCTTGATAAGGCTTACACAGACTTGATGATATAAAAGTCATGTCTTTGGTGCTATAAAAATTTGCCATTACTTGTTTCATGCCATAAAAGCATTATCTTGTATGCACATGCCGTCTTTTATGTTAACATGAGCATCATCTTAATTGTTCATGCATTTTCCTACATTTCTTGCATTTTTAGTATGCTTTATATGGTAAAAATGTTGCCTTGTTATTGTTTTATCTTATGTTTTTCACATATACCATGTTTACATGCTTTACATGATTCAAAATGCTTTCTTGATGCCTTCATTTGGTATTTTTCTTTTGGTATTTTTTGTTTAAAAACCTATTTTCAAAAAGCCCACCCAAGTTTAGTGTATGTTACCTCTAATAGATGAAGACTAACATTGATTTAATGTTTTCATTAATTGGCCCTCTAATGCTCAGAAAAAATCAAGCTTTCCATGTCTAGATTCATGGTTAGATGTGGTTAAAGATTCTAACTTTCAAAATAAAATAGTCTTTTTACTTATTTTAAAATGTTTATGCCTTGATTGTGAGGTCAATGCCCTTTGCTAGTGACTTGGTTAATTGGTTGTTCTATCATCCCAAACTTTCGAGATTGAGAGAATAAGCTTGTGAAACCATTGTCATTGACCTTCTTTGTTATCGACATTTGAATGCCCATAACCCGAGCCTAGTCATAGAAAACCTGACAACCAAAAAAGCTCCCCTTTTTACCTTGATAGCACTGTAGTCATAACTTAAGAAATCATTTTCAAGACCTAAAATATGGTTTGGAATTTCTTGATATTTTTCCCATAAAAGGCATTGAATTACCTTTGCAACAGCATCTCGTTTGCTTTCGGAGCATTCCGGATAAAGAAGCTATGATTTTTCAAACATTTGCTATCCAAAACCCTTAGAATTAGCGATTTACAGTCTGTTTGGGCAACTTTGGCGTATCAGATGATTTTTTTGGCTTTTTAAAATATTTTTGCTAAAAATTTTTGAAATTCTCTTTCTCGAAAGATATCTTTGTGATTTAACGATTCCAAATAAATCTGGGGTGATTTTTCAAAGTTTGTTACACCTTTCCCAGCACATGCTGCTAGTGTTGAAGCAAACCCAACTTGAAAAATTAATTCTTCGTAGGAAGTGATTTTTCAAGAATTTCAAAATATTTTTATGTTAATCCCTATCGAGTTACCTTTCCAACAATACTTCATTTACCTATTCAAGCCTCTTGTATGAACCCAAAATAAATTCAGGAAGGACGACAGTGCGATGCTATCCTTTATTTTTTAACTTAAAAAAATTAGATGAATTTTTCCAAACCACTTTTTTGAGGCATTTGAATGCCTCAAAATGCGTCTGATTAATTCTTCATACAGTTGAATGTCCCATAGGCTCAAATCAAGGCCCAACAAAAAAATTAATTTTATCTTTTATTCGAGTTATTGGTTTTAATTTTAAAATACCTATTTTCATTAAAGAATATTCCTTTTTTCAAAACAAATTTCTAAAATTTTTGTCTTTAGAGATACTTCAACCCTGTCCTCCGAGGGATACTCCAACCTCGCTTTTATAAACTTTATTTAAGTTTTAAAATCACTAAAATTTTCACCATTGGGGGTACTCCAACCTCGTTTTTCAACCTTTACTCAAAAATCTAATTTTTTTCTCTTTTGAATTTCCTTAGGTTTTTTAATCAATACTTTTTTTTTCACCCTCAGGCAACCACTAAGTCCAAATGTGTCTCCAAATTGTCATTCCGGTTATTCCTCAATAATTGAAAAGAATTGCGAGATATATTCTGACCGTCCTTTTTTGCTATGCTTTTATGTGTTTATTTTCATACAATATTTATTATATCCTTTTTTGTTTTACTAACACATTTCCCTTTGTGATGCCCATTTTGTATTTATGTTTCCAAATCATTTTTTTGAAGATTATAAGGTAATGTTTCGTGTCAGTATCTCTGTAGTGTTTGACACGGAATATTAGATTTTAAAATTCAATCTAGAGACTTTGATCAAAAGATCTTTAGGTTCCCTACATCTTTGGGGTGTATATGTGATTTAGATTTTTTTAAAAAAACACAGATTTACAATTTTTATACAAAATTAATGCATTAAAAGAGGATTATATCAAAATAATGACAAGTCAAAAACCAAGAAAACTAAAACCGATGTGAGACATGGTTAATGAGTACTAATTTTGGGCATCGTGGGGTCATTAATCTTTTCCCATACATAACAAACTCCTAAACCTAGCCGGTGAATCTTTAAACCTTGCAGACCTTGGAATTGATGTTTCGAGTTTCAAAACTTGGAATATCATTTTCAATAAGCATCCGATCATGTCTAGCCTAAATGATCGATGGTAACTCCAAGTCTTTGGCTATTTCATGGTGGCCATCCAAAACCAATTGGATGAGCGATATGTTCGATGGTCTTTCCCTTCACTATCATCTACATCACGCCTAACCCAAATCCTAATCAAGGGATGACCTAAAGGCACATGCTTTTGAGTCATGCGCATCATCATCCAACTAATTCAAGTAGGGCACATCACGAAATCATGAAAATAATTTCTTCCATTTTCATATCATCTTTAATATTGTTAAGAAAAATTCTTAAATGTCCATGCATTATTCATGCATTTCTTACATTTCTAGCATGTTCTCCTTGATAAAAATGTTGTCTTGTTAATGCTCCAAGAAATTTTACCGTTTGATGCCATGTTTAACTACTTTACATAATTTAACATGCTTTCTTAAGGCATTTTTTTTTTGTGTTTGCTGCCATGCTTTATTTTTGTAAACACTCCCAAGTTAGCTCACATAATCTCAAACAAATAAGATTAATGTTGCCCTAAGTTTTTTTTTCCAGCAAACCACTTTTATAATTTTAGGGAAAAATAAAGCTTACATGTTTGGATTGATAGCCTAATAAGGCAAAATAAAACCTATTTTCAGCCTTTCAAAATTTTTTGCTTGCACTATGTTTGATCAAATGTCTTGGTGTTGAGCTCTTGTGTTATAACTTGATGGCATGAGTAACAGGTTATCCGTCTACCCAATTGCTTAGGACTTCATGTAGATCTTTGATTCCACTACCATATCCCTTAATTTTCAAACATTTATGTGTTCAACACCTTAACACGTGACTAGAAAACCTTAAACCCAAAAACTCCCCTAATTTGGTACTGAAAGCACTTGCCAACTTGAAAAATTATTTTCAAACCCCATACGATCTTTATGGAATTTTTTGGTATTTGTCCATTAAAGGGCATCAAATTATCTTTCCAATAGTATCCTGTTTGCATCCATAGGTGCTCGGATGAGGGAGTTATGTTTTTTTGAATCTTTATTGTTTGAAAGTTTTGGAATCAAAGGTTAACATTATTTTTGGGCCCTTTCGGCCAACCAGATGATTTTCATGAAATTTATAAATATTTTTCCCAAAAACTACATGAAATTCCTTTTTTGGAAAAATATCATTTGCAATTTAACAATTCTGAATGAGTCCATGACAATTTCTTAAATTTTGCTGCACTCTTTCCCTTACAAATGCTGTCAATACCAAACAAACCTAAATTCAAAAATTATTTTTGCTTAGGAAGTGATTTTTTAAGATTTTTATAACATTTTTATATTAATTATTGTCGAGTTACCTTCTCAACGATATTTTCCACTTGGAGCCTTTGGACTGATCCGCAATAATTTTGAAAAAGCGAATAGCGCGATGCTATCCTTTATAGCATAAAGTAAAATTAATTAACTTCCCCAAATTCCCTTTTCAAAGCATTTAGATGCCTCAGAATGATTCCAATTAGTTCCCTAATAATGTCACGTGTCATAATGTGAGTCCCACTCCTTTATTTAAATTATCGATTAATTTTCAAACTTTTTTATCAAAACAATCCAAAAAATATTTTATTTCCGCAAATTACCCAATTTTTCAGTCTCAATTTTCAACATTCCTCCAAGAATCAAGTTTTTTTTCTATTGGGTCACCCGAGAATTTTAAACAAAACCTCATTTTTCATGCCCTAATCAACCAACAAGTCCAAACGCATCTCAAAATTGTTAATATGGTTATTTCTCAATAACCGAAGACAATTACTAGATACATCCTAACATTCCCCCCTTTCTATGCTTTTGTGTGTTTATTTTCTACCATATTTATTACCTTTCTTTATGTCTTACTAGCACATTTCCTTTTGTTGGTGATAGTTTCTCCATTTACATATTTAATTGGATCCTTTTTTAAATCAATAAGGCAATGTTTTATATAGGTATCCCTCCAATATTTGATTTGAAATACCCTTTTCAAATTAAATTTGAAAATATTTTAACATTACGTATTGCCATTCCTCCAAGATCTATAAGGGTATTAACCTTTTTTAGAAAAATCGGATTGGTTTATTTACAAAATTCATGCATTATAAAAGGGGATTATAAAAAAATAGTAAAGTAAAAAAATTGAGAAAATCAAGACGAAGATATTGTGTCCAAAACGTACCGATTTAAGGCATCATAGGGGTGCTAATCCTTTCCTACGTGTAACCGACTCCCAAAATCTCCTAACAAACTCTAGAACACATAAATCATAAAATTGAATCTCCAAGTTTCATAACTCTAGATAACAATTTTAATAGGTATTCGACCATACCTAGCCCTAAATGATCAGTGATGACTCCAAATTTTTAGCCAATTCATGATGGTCGTTTAATAGTCAGACAAGCGATTCGTCTAACGATCCCCGCACTTCAGATCCTAAAACACTTGTTCTCTCATGCTATCATATCAAACATAAATACCAAGCAAGGGATATTTTCTAAGTGAGGTGCGTCCTATCCTGTCATCGGGGTAAAGGCACATTGCAACAAGTATGACACTTTTATTCAACTCCTTAAGTTTCTTATTGCATTGATTTGATGTTGGAAAGCTTTATGAACCATAGATACTTTCCCATCCTTTATTAAACTATTAATAAAGCCATAGTTACAAATTTTATATATAATCATGTTTAGGATACTTGTTTTAATGAGAAAAGAATATATAGATTGTGGGGATTTATGTTGCACTGCTGTCATGAGATCCACCACACTTCTTAAGCATTTAATGTTTGATGAAATATAAGAAAAATGCTTATACAAATATTTACCAAAGATAAATGGTGGAGTCACGTTATACAAAAAGTAGTGTTGGGAAAAAGTAGCTTCCATTATCCTCAAAGATAAAGATTTTTGGATTCAATGTCAACTATTGTGAAAGATAGCGAACCACTTATGAAAGTTCATTTTCTTGTTAATGGTAAAGAAAAACCAAACATGGGTTACTTGTATTAAGCAAGGGACAGGGTAAAAAAGGCCATAAAGATGAGGTTCAAGAATAGGATTTCTCAATATATACCATATTAAAAAGTGATTGATGTAAGATGGAATAAGCAATTTACTTCTTCTTTGCATAGGACTTGTTGTTTGCTTAATTCGAGCATTTTTTCGATCATCTTTTAACAAGAAAAATGAAGTTGCTAGAGGTTCGCTTAATGTAGTTACAAGATTGGTTTTTGATGATAAGATGCAAGACATTACTAGTGCACAACTTGAAGGGTATAAGAACTCTAATGATGATTTTTCGAATATCTCTTGCTATATGTTAAAGGGCAAAATTAGATTCAAGAAAAATATTATTAATTTTTGTCACTTAGTTTATCATGTGATTATATGATTTAATTGGTAATTTAATTTTTGTCTTCATTTTACATGTCGTATCATGGTAGGAGCTGTTTGGGAGTGGCACACTAAAACAAAACTTTGCAGTTCGAGTGTTTAGCCAATATACTAGTGCAAAAAATTGGAGAACATTTGAGTTTTTCCCTTCCAAAAAGCGGAATAAGCTAGAGAGTAAAAGATTGAATGACCTTATTTTTGTTTGTTATAATCTAAAGCTTCGAGAAAAACATATATTTTACACTTAATTATATTTATAGCGAACAATCTTCTTAATTTTACTTATAATATTCAACACTTCTATATTATTTAAATTTTACTCATTATTTAATTACTGGGAATCTTAATAAGGGAAAATAAATCTTGGACCCTCTTAGTATTGAGAACATTTACATTATACAAGTTGGATAGCTAAGGAGCCGCCCTTTTTTGATAAGAATGACTTTGATATGGATTGGGAAGCTATTAAAGAGTCTTTGATTACTTCTTCAACAATTGTTAATGATAAAGATGTTTTTGATGAGGATTATGAAATCATTATTCCACAAAATGAAAGTCAATAGGAGTGGACTAGTATTATTGAGGGACTTGGAAATGTGAATGACGATGATGATGAATGGTCTTGTTTGTATTAATTTCATGTAACTTCAATTTCATATGCTTTCTTGCTTTGTGATGACTGATATTTGATATTTTTGTGTTTATGTATTGCACTTGATCCTATTTGATTTGCTTAATAAATAATCTTATTTGTATTAGATTTGCTTAATAAATGATCTTGTTTGTATTGGATTTGCTTAATGATGACTTCTATTTGGTAAAGCTTTTTTATAATATTATATATAATTGATAAGTATTTAATATTTGAAATTTATTTAATTTTATTTATTTGATATTTAAAAATATTGCTCATCTACATATATTAAGAAGTTTTCAAAATTATGAGTAAATTTGAAATAGTACACCAAAACATATCAACACTAACACTAAAATAAAAATAATACGTTCGAAACTACCTTGGTAAAGGTTTTACACCACTTTACACAACAAAAATTCACATTGCATTGTAGTTTGAGAGTCATTTTCACTCTTCAACTCAGCATTCGTTTTTCTCGATGTTCTGGTCTCATTTTTCAAGAGTGAATTCTTTCTTGTACAATCTCCATTGATATCCCTTAAATAAATGAAAATAAATGTTGACATTCAATTGGCTTATCATGCCAAACAAAAAAAAATCGACAACTATTAACCTACATACATCACACATTATCATATTTCATTCTTTATATCTAGGCACAATATAAAATTTATAAACTAAATGAATATTGAATTAAGGACACTCATTCAATAAACGAAGCACATTACTAAATCAAGACACTTAAATTCGCACCAATTCATTACCAAGTACGGAATGTGAACTCGATAGTTGCTACAACTAAAGAATCTTCTTCGAGGACTCTCATCATTAGTGGAAGTGATTACCTCCCTACATTCTACAATAAGGAGGTTTCATTATACAATAACAATATATTGGATTGCCTCCCTAATCAGAAGTGCACATTATATTTCTTGTACAATATTATCTTTTATCTATTAACTACAAACTAAAATGAGAAACCAAAATTGATTTAATTTGGTTTTATCTAATAAAAACCAACAACCAAAATTTCCAAAATTCTTCAGTTTCTTCAAGTTTGCCAGCAATTGATTTTATTTTCCAACTTCTTATCTCCAATTCTTTTAAAATATAGTTCCAGGCTTTTACAATTATGTGTTTTGTTTGTCGATTAGAATATTATTCTCCAAAACCAAAAACCAGGCTTCTTTGATTATGCCAAATAGATTATTTTTATGAGCTTTCAGGGCTTAGGGCTACAAGAAAATGGGAATTTCCTTTCTATATTAGGCTTTTTTTTTTTTTTTTTGATGATTCCAATGGAATTTTTCAAAAGTTTTTGAGTTGTTAGATACAGTTTTGGGTTAGGTGAAGAAAAATTTCTTGTGGGGTTTATTCGAACAGATTGAGAATTTTTTGTTTTTAATTTGATTTTTGTACTTAATTGATAGAATAAAACTAAAAAATAAAAATATTAATTTTGTGTTAAATCCACGTGGAGAAAAAAAAATTCACATCATCAGTTTCTTCTCTTTTTTACTTAACAAAAATGCCACGTCAATATTTTAACTGGAGCAATGTGACTCCATTGACAATTGGATTGTAATTTTTAAATAAAATGTAGTAAAACAGTCCAATTATAGTAGATATGGATCGATAGCAAAATCAATTCTAAAAATTAGGTCACCCGTATTAGGATATGACAATAAAAAATATTTTTATATAATTATAAATAATAAAAATGTAAAACTAATATCTTTGAATTAAATATCAACTTACTAATAACTTTTTAATTTTTTAAAATTATTTTTTTATTTAAAAACTTGAACTTAAAAAAGCCCCATTACAATCAAATTACCTATTATTATTTTCATATTTGAGTGTGTCAAAGTAAATCTAGTCATATCCATGCATCAAATTATATTTTATCGTGTTTTAATTATGTTTGATTTTATTTTTATTTTTTGATGCATCGTCGTATGTGTTGAACATATTCAGTCATGTCAAAACTGTCCATATGTAACAAATATCTAATATTTAGACATTTTCTTGACAGAAGTGTTAGCACTTTGATGTTGAAAGAATCGAAATAAGCAAAATTGATCATTTTCCTCAATTTCCTTCTCTTTTAAATGGATGAAAATAGTATTTCTATCCGCCTTTCTTTTCTACCAAACAAGCAAGTGTAAGTGAGAGTAAACGGCAGCCAAGGTTGGTTTTCCGGTTATTGAAGAATGGTCTTACAACGAACAATCTTTTGATTGGCACAAAATGTTATGAAACAGTTGACATTGAAAATTCAGAGCAGCTATGAACAATCAAAGTGCTATAATTTTTTATGTGTTTGAAACAACAATCCGAAGAGTTTTTCCTCAAGTTCAAGTAGGTTTGTCCGTATGTACGTATGTAATTACATACAAAAATAAGAATGCCTGCCAACTTACATTTTGACAGCTATAAAAATCTCCACTCTAATTTTATTTATGACATTAGTTGGTGGTTACCCTTTTCAATTGGCTAGAAATTTAATTCCCCTTCATCATCTCCAATTTATAAATCACCTCTAATGGTGAATGAATCAGCTGTTGTTCATTCTTGTAGTTAAAGAGTTTTTTTCCTTCTTTTTTTTTATATAATTCAGAAAGCTAGCTAATCTTCAAACCCACAAAAGAGGCAAAAGTTCGGCTCACTATGTGGGTCTGCATGCGCTAACCATTCATAACAATTGATTTGCTAGTAAAAGAGATAAAAGAGAGGATATTTTTATTTATAATAAAAGTATGGTTCTTTATTCTTTTTTTTTCCTCTCTTTTTGCGAGATAGTAGTTAAAATCACTTCTTTCGTTTCTCATTTTATGACTACCGATCATTTTTTTCCCTTTAAAATTTAATTCACAATAAAAAGTTTTTCTAAAACTTAGGAAGATTCTGGTATACGTAATATGTAATTTTTAAAGATGTAAATATCAAGTTTTGTTTTTTAACTTAGTTAAAAGATGTTAAAACTTAAAAGTAATAACTTGAAAAGGATTACACGAGCTCTTAATCGAGTTTTTTTAAGTAGACTGAAATTCATAACCAATTTATTAAATGCATTTCTTGCCTTTATAGTCGTTTCTTAACCTTCATACGACAATAGACTTTTGACCTTGACATATCCATTCCTTCTACCTAAATTTAACTATCTTAGACATAATACAATTTCATACGACATACAAAATAACATGAAAATAACATAAATATATGAACACATTAAAATCTACATATTTGAGTTACTAATATATTAAAGCTTATATAAACATATAATATCCTGAATACAATTATAATAATATAAAAAATATATACAAATGCAACACAAATATACGTATCACTACCTCAAGGTCCAGGCATTTCTAAGAAAGAGTATTCTCTCGAATTAGTTTGTCAAAGGTCAATTTGGGTTTTCATCGATCAAATGCAGAAACGGTCAATTAAAGAATCGACCCCTGTTAAGGTCAGGTCACCAGCCCGTCCGATCCAACAACCATGCAAGTCCGGGTTTTATAACTTTTGATAATTGAGATATTCATATTTCATCCAAGATAGTTTTGAATAGTTTCATTTTTCATTTAAGACATAACAACGCAACAATCCATCCCTTCAACAAATAAACTCATCCTGGAGATTATCTTCGATTTGTTGGTTTGCATTATAATCAAACTTTATTTATTTGCATTGAAAAACAGTACATAGTTCTCATAAAAAATTTCCTATTGGTGTTGAGTTAAAACAAAAAAATTTCATACAATCAATCGTCCTTATGGGAGCAGCGCAATACCATTCCCCCCCCCCCTCTTCAGCACGACTTAGAACAGCAATATCCAAGGTTTTTCTGTCCCTTAAATAATCAAAGCAGCTGTAAATAAATTAATCAACATTACGAAATCTTAGTCTAAGCTATATCTGTTATGCATGACTTTCCAACAAATCGCAGGTCAGAAATACATTAGGGTGATTTACAGTCGAACGGTAAGACATTACTAAGTTTTCTGATTAAATAACGATGGTATCTTGAAAGTTGAAGCCTTTGGAAACAACATTGTTTACCAATGGCTGATATGTTGCCTTCAATTTTGTAGATTTTATTGCATCAGTTCATTCTAAGACCATACCGTGAAGAATAGAGTATTTGAGCATGTTAAAACAGATAGAGGGCAAGCACTTGTCAAAATATAAAGCCAGCCATAAAAGATGTATCTCATGTGAAACAAATCCCACTAAGTGACTGCAAATTATATGCATAATCTGTGATATACCATCAACAAGCTCCATAAAACAAAACAGTTCTCTGTTGTTGACAGCAACTTTGTTGGTACATAAAACACAGAAGTTCCAACTGATAATTTTGAGGTGCTTACCTTGACGTTGCTTGAATCAACCAGGGCCAACTTTAGGAATGTCATAATGTTCACTCATGTTTGCCAGATATTGGTTGAAGTCCTGGATTCTATCACGGTGAGATTTATTAGCCAGTTTAGCTAACCTATGGATATCAAGTTGCTCCCTCTGCTCAATGTATCGTTTCTCTGCTGGTGTAAGATGATCATCATAATGAGGAGCCTTCCTCTCCCCAGTTGATTTCTCAGCATCATTAAGATCTTCTTCATTGGGATCAACAGAAACTTCTGTGGCTCCACCTACATCAAGTACCAGCTAAAACTATGAGGCCTAGAAACAATTATGATGCACAAAACTTAATAACAGGAAGACAGAAGCACGTTGAACCAAATAAATTAACAGTGTATAACATTATAAAAATAGAAGCTGGTTGAGTCAAATATATCAACTGTCTATAAAAAACGGAATGTCAAATTGTAATATATAAACTGTAAAAATGCTTGTCCAATCCTGTGTTGTTAAGGCATGCATCTAGGTAGAACGTTGTGCCAGACAACAAAACCACATCAGACCTAAGAGCCTAGATGTGCATTTTGTAAAACGGTAGGCACAAAAAGAGCCAACCTGATTGACGTTCCCTTTAGTTTCTTTAATTTTAAATTTTTTAATTAACCATGCCTTTACTAGTAAAGAAAAGGTGGACAATATCATACTTTATACTTCTCAATGTTTGCATATTTAAAAACAACCATAGAATCATAAGAAAATCATACATATTTCCCAACAAAATTTTGCATGGTGTGAAGAATGAGCTAGAGTACCCTTTAACGTTTATTATCAGAATTACATGTCTAGAGCTTATTTTATACACATACACAGAGACATGAAAAAATATTCCTATTTACATTTTTCGTCTTACTTCACTCAGGTGAGTTTTTCTTTTACACCTTGTGACTCCGGGAATATAAGGGTCCAAGTCCAACCTAATTCCAGTCAAGCAAAAGGGCTACAAATATGGATGAAGCCATACAGATTTGGATGTCTAAGTTATGTAGTCTTTAAAAGCCATTTAACAATCAAAAAGACCAAGAATTATGTTTTCCTAAATGTTTAGCGAATATCCCGAGCAGACTATCATGAGAGTAATAGTAGCAGCCCAGAACTAAGGTCATGCAAGAACGTTTTAGAAATGGGGCTTTTCGTTCACCTAAAAGCAGTATCAACATTGCAATAAACATAATAAATTTAAGTAAACAAAAGGGGAAATTTTGTTATATTAAAAATGGAAAAGTGAGAAATGAAAACAGACCAGAAGAAGCAGAGAGGTCGTTTTGGGTAATTGGGTCATGATCTTGATGCTGTTTCTTATGTTTCTTTTTCTTCTTGATTCCACCAGCCTTAACATCTAAAGCTTTTCCCTTCAGCTTCAGCTTCCCACCCACTACATTCTCGTATGCCGACATTTTCCTTTTGCCCCTGAAATCAATTCCAAAGTAACAACAATTTGCAAAACCCTAAAGTTAGCGAAAATCAAATTAATCTCACCTTAGCAGGCTATAATAAATTCTGATTCGAGAAGAAAGAAAATATTTGGATGATCAAATTGAGAGTGAATTTGAAGATTTCATAAACAAGAGAAATTATCTCCGATCTGATGAATCGCTGAAAAGATGAAGGTTACTTTGATTTCTTTCCCGATAGACGATTTGGGGATTTTATTTGACGACTGACGACTATATACTATTTTGAATGGGTTTTTAACTTTTGGGCTGACAAATAGCCCTTACATGAGTTCTGGTTCAAATAGTATTGATTTTAGGGCCGTCACTCATCTTCACATTTAATTTTGGAGATTAATTAATATTATATATATTTTTTATAAGATTTATTCTCACATCTATACTATTTTTAATACTCTTGGCAGTTGAAAATATTTATTGAAAAATTAAATAAATTATAAGTTAAATACTAATGTAATAAACTTTTTATGTTTTTGATTTTTTTTTATTATATACGTACGATAAAAATGATGTCAACTTAATTAAAGAAAATATAAAATTAAACAATTATTATATCAAATAATATAAAAAGTTATTTATGTTTTTAAAATTTTTGCATTTGAAAATTTTTATCGGCTTTTTCCTAAAAACTATCCATTATTTTAAAAAAAAAAAACTATTTATATGCATAAAATACTCACTGATTAGTTTTCTTTAACACAATTTTTTGCTTACTTTTTTTCTCATGATGTGCCATAATCTAATATTTATTAATGCATATATATATATATATATATATATATATATATGCACATAGTATACTAATAATAAAAAGTTTTCAAGCTCAGATAATTATGGAATAAAAGGATTATTCTGAAAATATTAAACTTAAAAAAAAATGAAAACTTTCAACTTAATGATAAAATTACTAATTACACAATCTTTCAATGAATTATTGAAATTTTCTTTTTTTTTTTTTTGAAAATTTAAAAGTAAAATATAAATATAAATGAATCAATCATTAAAAAATGTTTACTCTCAAAAAACAAACTTTTAAAAGAATAAAGTTGACACTTTGAAATAGAAATTATAATTTTTTATAACCTTTTTACGAAATGATTTCAAATTTTTTTTCTTTTAAAAAAAAAAATTGTAAAGATGGTATGACAGCATGAAAATAAAGATTTAGAGTAAAACAAATGATCAACGGTCATATGAAAAGGAGAAATTATAGTAAGCTATAGCTATAAAGAAAAAATAATAATATATTCGGTTAAACTTTTTTATGGGTCGAGCTAGATCGAACTCATGTAGAATATTAACATATTATAATTTTACCCAAATCCAATGCAAAATATGAATAGGTTTTTTTTTATCTAAGTCTATTCATATTTGTAAACGATAGTTTAAGTCCGTTTAAGCCCATCGATATTATTTTTTTATTATTTTATATAAATTTTTAACTAAATTTTTTATAATTAAATATATTTTAATAATTTTTTATTAATATTCTTTTTAAAATATAATATAACTTTTATTTTAAAAATATTTCAATAAATTAATAATTTTTAAAATAAAATTATAACTATTAATATAAAATATTTAAAATTAAAAAATTTTTATTTGGGTCGAGCTAACCAGCTAGGCATACTAAAAATTGTGACTGAAAATTTAGAATCTGGTTGTGAAAGTTAAAAAATTAAATTTAACTTTCGTTAAGATCACAGGATTGTGATTTAAA
This sequence comes from Adansonia grandidieri, assembly GCA_038382065.1. Taxonomy (NCBI): domain Eukaryota; kingdom Viridiplantae; phylum Streptophyta; class Magnoliopsida; order Malvales; family Malvaceae; genus Adansonia; species Adansonia grandidieri. The sequence continues at coordinate 9,803,944 of JBBYHK010000014.1, read as the reverse complement.
TTTGCTGAAAAACCTCTTACTTTTAAAGAGTTTATAGGTAGTGAATAATGATTGATTGGTGCAATAAATAGAAAATGATTTTAGAATTTTAACCCTTTTTTATGTAGCAATACATAAAATTAAATTATGAAATCAAGAAATTAATTAATTAATTAATTAATGATTTTAATTTTGGGGCAAATTTAAAATTATTTAACATAAATATATAAATTTAGGAACTTTTATAAATTTAGTAATTCGTGTATTTATATTATTATCTTATATTTTCACGTATTATAATTATATTATATAAATTTTAATACGTTTATATATTTATATAATATATTTTATGTTTTAATATATATCGTATTTTAATTATTTTTGTATGATATTTATATTGTATTCAAAGTTATCAATTTTACTATCTTGTCCCTTGCTTTGGGAGAAATTTTCTTTCTATTTCTGTCCCCATGTGAACGAGAAATCCTTGTTCCCTGTCATATTTGAAAGAAAAAAAATGAAAATAGATATTGAATTTACCAAATAGGATAATTATTTTATGCACTACCAGTGAAATATAAAAATTTTATAAGTAAGATTAATGAGATAATGTATATCTTTTAACGGCTATTTAAAAAATAAATAAAGAGACGTGTGTCACTTTGTTTATAAGGTTTTTCAATTCCATTGCTAGTCTATTGGATAATTATCTTACATACATACATATATACACGTAAATTTCATTTGAATTACTCCATTTTTTTATGAAATTTATTTGGTAAACATTACATAAGTTTTTAGTTATTTAAAATTATTGCTCCTTGACGTCCAGCATAAGAAACGGGTTTAAGAATTGCTAAATGAGACTTTTGAGGGATTTGTTATGGGTATAGCAGCAGTTAAGATCCAATCAATGAACGAGGCATGTATGACAGAAGCAACGGCAAAACTAAGGCTTTGGCGCATCAAATGGGGTATCAGAAAATTATATTGATGGGAGATGCACTACAAGTTATCACAAGGCTTTAACTAGACGAGAATGATTTTTCTACTATAGGATAGTTATATCAGAAGGGAGAAGCTATATGCGAAAATTCTCAAGAATGCAAGGTACAACGTGTTAAGAGAGAAGGGAACCAGGCAGCTCATGGCCTTTGCTAAGAATGCAAGGTACAACGTGTTAAGAGAGAAGGGACATGTGAGAAAAATGTCAACTTTATGCAATAAGGGAATTCTGGTGCGGTTTTGGTGTCAATAAAGGTATTTACATAATTGGTAGGGAAGAGTGTCATAGCTTGGTATTAGCATGGCTTTGTGCTATCATGACTACCCCTATGCGGAGCTATAGACGAGACCTTATCCATAAGATTGGTAACCCTTAATGGAGCTAAAAGTGGCACATGTCCTAAAAGAAAACCATTAAGCACTAAATAGATTTTTTAGATGAAGATGAAAGTTGATGGAGCTTCTAATAAAGACAAAGCTAGTCTTGTTGTTAAAGGATTTAAACAACAAGGTGTGGATGATTTTGATATATACTCACATGTATCAAGAATAACATCTGTATGTACATTAATAAACATTATTGCTATTAGCAAAATAGAAAAACGTCAAATGGATATAAAGAAAACTTTCCTAAAAGGTCTTAATAAAAAGGTTTATATGCAACAATTTGAGAGGTTTGTTATCAAAAGAAAAGAAAATAAGTGTGTAAAATTGTCAAGTCATTATATAGCTTGAAACAAGCTCTTACTTAGTGGCATAAAAAGTTTGATAAAGTTATTTTTCAAATAACTTAATATCAACAAGGATGATAAAAGATATTGCATTAGCTTGAGACATGAGTTTGTAAGAGATAGGATAGTCACTGGCACCTATGTTAGGTCGATTACAAATTAGCAACCCATTGTCAAAAGGTCTGTCAAGAGATATGGTAAAAGATATCGCTGTTAAAATGAGACTAAAACTTCTATTAAATAGTCACTGATGACGGGAACCCTATCTTATTCTAGCAATTAATACTTTTAAGGTTTCAAGGGTAATAACAAGTTACTTTAATGACTAGGCACTAAAAAATAGGATTTGGTGCTGAATAGTTTAGGAGGATAATTGATAATTATATTATCGTAAGGATTCCACCCATATGAATATAGAAATTGTGACGCTTCTAGCAATGGTTTAAGGGTTTTACTCATATAAATATTCATGAAACCAGGATGAGCACATGGCCATAATAGTGCTGATGCAATACAAAAACGCTTATTATTTTCTATGAATACAGTTATGTGCGTGATTTATCTGACTCTAAAATAAGAGTAATGGTTTAAGTGACTAGCCACCTATTACTTTGTTAGAACTTTGATAAGTTTACAGTAATGGAAGGTTTAAGTCTAACGATTCCTTTCCTTTATGTATAATTGTATAGTTTATATTATTTTAAAATTTGTAATCTAATGGGGAATTATTGTAGTTTTACCTTATCGTAGATTACAAATATTTATAGTCAACCAACAAACACCTTAGATTAAAAAGTGTATAGTCACCATCCTTTATGAAAAGGTATATTTGGATGAAAAGATGCATTTGTTGGATGCAAAATTGCAACCTTTATAGCCAAAGGTTGTCATGGTTTATGGAAGGACTTTTCAATTGGGATGTGTCTCTTTGCTTGTGTCTTTTGGTGATCTATAAATTCCAATCTCAATTGCCAAAAAAAAATCAACTCCAAAATGAATTTCAAAATTTACTAGAGAGAATAAGAAATTATGAAGTTTTTCAATATTGCTAGTTGTAAAACTCATAAAGGCTTCATTGTATCCTGGGGTGTTATTGCTTAACATTGTTAGCAAACTTTGTGTGAGGACAAATAACTTTTTAAAGAAAGCGATTCATCGTGGCTCAAAGTCTTGATTCTATTTTCGTTTCAGTCTACCCATCTACCTTATTTTCCCAAGAATCTTCACACTGATGAAAAAATCAGACTGAATCAATTGTCATATCGGTTCAATCCAAAATTGGAAGTTGCTTGGCCCGATGTTGTACATAAAATCAAGTGTTGCTTGAATCGGCATAAAACATGTTCAACTGATATAAAACCAAAGAAATTGAATAAAATTGATTTTTTTAATTTTCTTTTTCAAAAATTATTTTTGTAAGAGATAAGATTTAAACAAATAATCTCTTAAATTTATATTAAAGATTATATCACTAAACTAAAATGCTTGTCCACATCAATTATTTATTACTTATTTAATATTAGAAATACTTTTAACATGTAAAATAAAAATTATTTTAATAAAATTAACCAACTAATTGATCTAATCAATTGAACCGATTGAATCGATAATCAAAAGTCACACGCTACTGTGATCTCTAATCCAATTTTATTTAATCTTGGATTCTTAGGGAGAAAAAAACAAATCATCCCCTACCAACGCGGAGAAGAAGAATAACTTAGAAAAATGGGGTAAATGCACTCTCTCAGACCCTGAAATCCGCCCGTTAAGATATAATAAATTTGTATATACGTTGATATCCCATTAAAAACGACATGTAAAAGATATGGAGTATCTAATAATGCAAATGTTTATATGTACTTGGCCAAAGATAATACTGTCATAACAATAAATATATTTTATATATAGAAAAGTCAGAACTTTAAATAAAATCCTTCTGTTATTTCCTTCTAGCAATATCCTACTTCCAGAGAGAACAAATATATATATATATATATATATATGTATATATAAAGTTAAGGTCCCTTTCCCATCTTTACCTCATAGCAGCCCTCCAGCATTGACTATTTATAGTTTCTATTTTCTTGGAAGATTTTATTCATATAAAATAAGAATAAATATTTGTGGGACGATTATAAAGTAAGTTAATTAAAATAAATATATAATTATATATTTACACAGCAAATTGACAGCCTTCTTATCCATATTTTACCAGTTTTAATAAAATTAAATCTAAATTGAAGGAAAAAAGTTAATGAAAAGATAAATTTATCACTGTATTATAGATAATATTAATATTTATTATTATAATTTATTTTAATTAATATTTACATTTTTATTTTGAGTTTACAGAAAAAGTTGTCATTCTACTTTTATTTATTTGAATTTTGCAGCCAAACTTTAATTTTTATTAATTTTTTGTCATTAACTTTATGTTTTGCTTGAATTCATTACTTAACATTGATTTTGGATAATTTGAGGATAAATTCGAAACAAAAAAATATTACTTCAAATATTTCATTTTAAAATAAGAATAATAAATTCATTTATAACAATATTAAAAATTAAAAATTAATGTAGATTTTTTATTTATGAAACAAAGACTCCAAAAATATATATATACACAAAAGGAGAAAAAAATTAAGTTTAATTTTATAAAATAAACATTCTATGTTAATATTTAAAATTTTTAAAATTTTATTAATTAATTTATTATCATTAATTATTAAAATACAATATTTGAAAAAAAAATCATATTTATTAATGTTTGTCTTGAAACTATTCAAAATTAAAGTTGAGTAAAAATTTTAATTAAAAATAAAAATATAATGACAAAAATTTAATAAAATAAAAGTAAAGTGATAAAATTCAAAATTGAAATAAATTATATTAGTAAATTTATCTTTAATCCCAAAGTTACAATACACATATCAATCAAAATAAAACAAAACGATAAAGTTTAATATTAAACTATATTATAATAATAAATTTGCTCTTTTTTTTCTTAATATTCTTATTTTCTAATCTATCAATTAATTCTATATACAGTTTTCTTCTAAATTTGTGATGGAAATGGGTTCCCAAAGTCACACTTGACATTAAGAAATAATCCAAATCACATTCTTTCCAAAGTGCTATATTTTGGTCCAATAATTTCTAACTTAGGAATTAATGCTGATAGATACTGTTTAGTCT
>JBBYHK010000014.1:9709571-9723285 GCA_038382065.1 Adansonia grandidieri | reverse complement strand
TATGTAACTTATAATATATTTATGTAATTATAATAATTTTATGTATTATTATATAATAATATATGTAAAAACTATATAAAAAAAAAAAAGACAACCGGCTTGGGGCCTCACGGGAGCGCTCCTTATAAGTCCCCTTCATGATGTCATCGGCGAACAAGTGGCATTAGAAGGCAACCAGTCTGGGAGCCACCGGGAGTATATTTGCAATGATCAAATAATATTGATCAACAACAGTTCCAGTTTTCATTGGCTATGAAGTTATGTTAAGGGCTTAAGCGCAATAAAAAAAAAAAAAACTGCCATTTCTTTAAATCCTTCCTTTAGTTTTCTCCCCCCCCCCCCCACCTTAAGGTGACCTGTTGTTCAGTTTCTTGCATAAAAAATTGGGATTTAGTTGCTTCTTTTCCTTTTATATTAAGCATAATTCTGTTTGAACTTTGAAGCAAAAGCTGAAAACGAAGCGGAGAGAAGAATACATTAAACATGGGATGTTTGAACCATAAACACCACAAACTAAACAAACATTAAAAATTTAAAATTTGGGCATGCAACGCAGCTATGGTGGCCATGTACAAGAAAAAAAATTCGATCAATCACAAATAAACATGCATCAACTAAAATTTTTTTTAATTAAAGGAATTTCCAAAATTATTTATCATCATATAAATCTCTAATTAAATTAACTAAGCAATAAATGAATAAGTGGATTTCTTTTAGATCTCTTTCATAAAAAGATTAAATTTTTTAAGAATTATTTTTTTCTCTAAATTAAATTAATTAAGAGATTCTTTTATAAAGAAATCATATTCTTTAAAAACTTTTTTTCATTTGACTCGTTGGCACTATTAAAAAAAAAACCCTCTAAACCATCCAACACAAGTTTCACAATTTAGAACCTTGATGAGAAGAAGTAAATTTTGAAGACCCAAATTCTCAAGAAGAATTCTCTAAAAAATTGATTAAATTGAAGAAATTAGAAAGAAAGTTGTGTTTGTTATAGAGAATTCTCAAAAAATTATTTTTTCGATCCTGTTCCAATTATAAAAAGGTGGTTAATTATATTTTTCAAGACAAAATCTAGGAGACCCTCGAAATGGACTTAGTTAATTAAAGAACAAGTCTTGAATACTCTTGGATCAAGGCTCTATTAAAGAAAAGAATGAAAAAGGTTTTTTTATTTTAAGAATATCCAGAAATTGCAATTATAAAAGTTTGATAAATAAAATTCTTACTTGTGTTCAAAATTTTTTTGTCATATTTTTGACAAGAAAATTGTGTATAAATTTTCGGCACTCCTAAAGAAACAATCTTCGCCTTTCATCACTTTTCTTGAAAGTTCATGCTTTTAAATTCCAATGGGCCCTCCAAGGAATTTTTTCAACAATCCAAATCTCAAGTTTTTTCTAACTTAAAAGTTCCAAATCTCAAGTTTTTTCTAATTTAAAAGTTAAATATCAATTGTATCACTTTGTCAATGCTCATCATCAAATTTAGATGTCATGGCTATGATGACAATTGGCACTACTTTCTTAGAAGAACAAGTGGTTCTTCTTACGAAATTATGGAATCCCTTGCAACAAACATAAAAGAAGGAGATGATAAATTGCTTTCATTATGGCAATAAACATAGAAGAAAGAGATGATAAACTGCTTGTTTGGAGGCTTGGACAAAATTTGATGTTTATAAAAAAGTATCTATACTTATTGTCAGTGTTTGAAATTTTGGTCGTTGGAAGGAATGGGGTCGATACTTATACAAAAAGGGGCCGGGCTTTACTAGAATAATTGCTAGATCCTTGATTTTGAAACTCTAAATGTACGAGAAAAGGTTAAAATAAAATTAGATTTCTACACACACTAAAAGATTGCTTAGAGTCCATGCAAGGACTAACGACCGACACAACCTAGTTCTACCATAATAGATTTCTATCATTTTTTTTTGCTTATCCTTCTAGTTTACATTAGTTCATTGTAATCCACCCGAAGGATGCAAGATTGTACGCTTACAAGAAACCAAACCCTAAAGCCTAAGAGGAGTCGTGAAGCCTAGCCCAACCAAATAGAGCACAATAGAACCTAGCCTAGTCGTAGCCCTCAAAATTCCAAAGAGAGCTATTAGAGCCCAAACTCTACTCTACAAATCCCAAAAAAAAAAAAAAACCGACGAGAGCCCAAACTCTACCTCGTCACCCTGCCCCCCACCACCCCCCCCCCCCAAACAAAAAAAAAAAAAGAAAAGAAAAGAAAAAGAAAACGAGAGCGCGGCCTTTACAAAAAGTTTGGAAGACGAAGCAGAGACCGTGTTCAATTACAAGGTTGCCATTATGAACATAAGCATGTTGTTGTAAATTATGTCATCAACATGTCATCTGAGTACATGTTATTCAGATTTAGGTACGTATTATTACAAATATCCCTAGAAGCATTTTCATAACTTTCTATTCCAAATAGAGTAAGAATATTTTGACCAGTTTCCAAATATATTTGTTATTATGTTTTATTTATTTTTCTTATTTGTGCACATTACATGCTTAAAATGTTGATTATATCCTATTAGTGATCGATAAACCATTCAAGGCTGTCAGTCCATGTGCATCATTTTTTATGCATAAGAATAGCGTGAGACACATAAATTTTCTATAAAAATAAAAGCATATGTATTGAACCTTGCAGCTGTACATAGAAACGAAATTATCGAAATTTTCTAAGCCAAAAAACAACTTATAAATTTTTTATTTTAATTTTATCCAATATATATATATATATATATTAATAAATGTACAAAATGCTCAGGAATCACCTGCTTGTAAAATAAATTATCAATGATACTATCTCAATAACGAAGAAGAAATCCTAAAAACTTCTTAAGATCTCAAATTCAAATCCTCAAATGTGTTTATTTGAACCAAACAATAACAAATTTGCATAACTATACACTTCAATTGTTGATAGATTGATTTATTTTATTTATTTAAATTTTATTTATCTACACCCACTGTAATGGAATATATGCAAGATGGCCCTTGCAATGAATGTAAATCTATCCTAACTGCTTTATATATATAAAAAAAGAATACAAGATTGAAACTCGGATAAAGTTACTTTCATACAGAAAATAAATCATATCATAAATTCGCAATTGTTTGCTCCGCAGGATTCTCTCGTTAACTGTTTTATTTTGCCAAATCAAAAATTTTAGGCACCTGGAATTTTATCCTGAACCCCATCTACCAACCACACTTAAGCAACTTGTAAATATATAAATATATATATATATATATATATATAACATGATAAAAAGAGTAAACAAACAAAACAGATATTTGAAAAATTACTCAAAACCAATCTTCTGGCAAGGTCAAGGCCATGGCCATGGCCGATTTTCAGAGGCAATGGCAATGGCAATGGCTTGCACATACAAAATTATTATTGGACATTAATGGGGGTAATCCTACAGAGAGACAGGTTGGCTGTCCAAATTTCGGAACAGCAAAGAAAGAATCTCAACAAAACCAAGCCACCACATCACAACAAACTTTCCAGATTAAGAGCATGTGATGTTACACAAAAATCATAGCTGAGAATTAAAAAAAAAATAACATTCTCAAAAGTCCAACCAAACCGTAATAACCTCAACTCAATCAATCAAAGCACCAACATTCAACGGCATGGCATGGTATGGCATTATTGCTCTAACCTCAGTCACACTCAAGTCATACAAATGCATCTTACTTACAACTCTTATCATCCATCCATCCATCATAGAAATAAGCACAAGTATCCCCGTTTAAAAACCATAACAAAATTGACTAATTTATACCTTCCATGTAAAAAAAGCTAAAAGAAAAGAAAAGGAAAAAAGCCAATGTAGTTAGTAACTGGAAATTAGACCATCTAACTAAAGGTGAACGAAAAGCACTAACATATCTTTCCACAAGTGGAACAAGCTTAAAAAGTCATCAAGAGGAAAAGAAACCCCTAATTAACCCTGCCTGCCTGCTTACCCATTTGCCTTGCCTGCACAGCTATTAATATTAATAAATAAGCATGTCTTTACAAAAAACAGATAATCATAATAATAATAATAATAATAGACAAAGATAAGGCCGACAATCCATTTTCCTTTTTTTTTCTTTTTTTGTTTTATACAATTCTTTACTAAGGCTAAATCTAAATCTCCTTTAGATCCATCTACACATTATCCAAGTCATTTCCAGAAATATTAACTAAGCTCCGTAAACTGCATTGCAAATAAGAATAATGATAATAATATAATTAAAAGAACCTCTCTACGCAAGCTGATGAAATGCACAATAAACCACAAGCAAAAGCAGACCAAGGCCAGTCATAACAGAGTTTTTCTTTTTTTTTTTTTCCCCTAATATTGTAAAGATTATCTTTCATCAAAAGACCATGATTGAATAATTGAAACATGAACACCCAATTCCCCTCCCGCAACCCCTCATTATATCAAAAACTTACAGGAAAATAAAATTAAAAAAATATATATAACTAAGAAGAAAGAGGAGGAGGAGGTGGCAATAACTGATGTAGATTCTGAGCAACCCTATTTTGTCCTTGTCCTCCTCTAAGTATAAAAGGATGCTGCAACAACTGCGCCGCCGTCCATCTCCTTGCCGGATCCCTCTGCAAACAACATGATATAAAATTCCTAAACTCTTGGGAAGCAGTGGGCGGCGCCTCCGGTGGCTGAGACATACAAATCGCACACATAAGACTTGCCCAATCCCCTTGTCTCCCAACCGCAAAGGGAAACCTCCCTAAATAAAACTCTAAAATGCTAACCCCTAAACTCCATATATCCCCAGCGTAAGCATTGTACAGCCCATGGTTTAAATCAGTGTTAATCCTTTCAGGACTCATATATGCTATGGTACCCACCGATGAATTACATGGGTCCATGGTTTGATCCAAGATTCTGCTCACCCCAAAATCAGCTATTTTCACCTTCTTCTTCGAATTGATTAACAGATTCGAGGGCTTTATGTCGCGGTGAACGATGCGTCGCCGGTGAAGGTAGTTTAGACCGCTCAGGATTTGTCGGGCTAGATCTGATAAATTAGACTCCTGAGATATGTGGGTCCCTTCCAAAGATCCGCCATCCATGAATTCCAAAAGAACCTGGATTTCTCCGTTGTGATCGAACATTTCGTGACATTTCACGACGTTAGGGTGGTCCACGTCACGGAGGATCTCGATCTCCCTACGGATCTGACGGCGGACGGACTCTTCGTGGTTTCCGTAGATAACTTTGAGGGCATAAAGGCGAGACGAAGGGCGGTGGACGACTTTGTAAACGGTGCCTCCCGTCCCGCTTCCTATTCGGTTGACACGGTCGAGTTCCGAGAAGTTGACTTGCAGAGCCGTTGCGTTAGAGTTGGAGGAGGAAGATGGAGCAGAGTTTGAGGTCGGAGGAAGCGGAAGAGGGACGGCGAGAGATGGGTCGCGTTGAGGAAGTGGCAGGGTTAGGTCGACTCGTCTACGTTGACGGCTCCTATTGGCTGTTGAGGAAGAGGAGCCACCTGCGGGTGGTGGTGGTGGTGGTTGTTGTTGTTGATTAGGTCTCATATCTCCCTTATTCTCATCCAACTTTTTTGCTATTTTTTTTTCTTTTCTTAAAATATAAATTTTATGAAGTAAAGAAGAAAAAAAGGAAGTCAATGCTTTATTTTTTCAGGGAAGAGGAAGGAAGGTTCCTAGGAAGAGTTGGAAGGAAGACGAAAATACGAAAAGAGGTAAAAAATAAAAATAAAAAATAAGAAGATTTTCCCTAATTTGTTAAGAAGCTTTGCGGAAAGCGATGAGATGCGGTGGCAAATTATTTCTTATTTATTTACATATAAACCTAAAGAAAAAATTATATATATATTTATTATCATATTTAAATGATTTTTTTAAATTAAAATAATAAAAATAAATAAGTGATACTAATATTTTTAGAGTAAACTTATAAATTAATTTTTATCCAAATATATAATCATTGAAAAAAATTAATTTTTACGGTTTTCATCAATAAATTCTTTTAATTAGTAAGAAATAAAAGTTTGAATGTTTCATTGATTGCAATAAAATCGTAAGAGCTCATTTTAATTTTAGATTATTGTTCAAGAGCTTTATATATATAAGCTATAAAAATAAGATTTATAATAAATTACATTATCTTTTATCATTATACATATTATTTAAAATAAGTTTATTAATTTTAATTTTAAAAATATAATTTGAATCAATAAAATGATATTTATATTTATTTTAATATTTGCCATTGTGTTAAATTAAATAATATAAATAGTTATCATTCTGCATATTTTTAGAATAAATGTATTTTTTTTAAAATTTTAAATATATAATATTTAAGTCTTAATATATTATTTTTAAAAGTATATAAAATAAGTCATTAACACAGGTATTTTCTTATAAGATTTGCAGCTTACGTTATTCATTATCATGTGATATATCATAAGTTAATTTCTCATCTTTGTACATGTTATTTAAAATAAATGTATTGTTTTTATTTTAACTTTATAATTTCTTATCATATGATTTAAATTAGCTAAGTCAATGATTATAGTATAGATTCGTTAGATAAATCTTCATTTTAAATTCATAAGAAAAAAAAAGATAAGTTTTATTTTTCTATTGTGAAGATTTTTTTTAATCAATTCTACTGTGAAGGATTACTAATATATATAAATATATGTGCAAACACATAAAATTGCATATTTATATATTAATATGTTATAATTTATATATTATATAAAATATCATGTATGTCAATGAGGCATTCAAGGATCGACAATACTGCTGTTCCGAAACTTCAAAAAAAATTTATCCGAGCCTCGGTTGGGTTGGCCTAGGATGGTAATGGATAGTGCAAATTTAGATATCTGTAATTATTCAATAAATTTTTTGAGATTCAAATATTATGAATTCGAATAATATTTGGTAGGATAGAGCAAAAGTCAATTCAAGCCAACTTAACTAAATTAAGTCGGTTTGACAATTATCTCGATTTTTTATTTTGGTTTAGTGGGTTAAGTCGATCGGCTATCAATTAGTAAAATCATTAACTAAACCGATCGAATTAATTAAACTTTTTTAATATTTAATATATTTATATATTTTAATATACTAATCGACCAATTAAACTCAAACTCAAACCCAATATCCAACTCAGTAGACCAAACCCAAGAGGCCAATAAAACTAAACCTACAAACCCACTACTCATACCCAATTTTCCAAGTATTTTCTGACCCAATTAAACTTTTAAAAAATCAATAAAAAAAATAAAACAGAAACCCTAAACTAGCAGTCAACTAACTGCCACTGCCTCTGCTGCTTTGTCCTCTTCCACCCTTTTTAACCTCAAATCTGGCTGCGTTGAGATAAGCCTTTACTTTCAAGCAATAGCAATTTCTTGCTGTTGGGTAAAACAAATTGGGAGTATTAACATCTCTTTCTATTGTTATTTAAATTTTTAGTCCATGCTTTTTCTACTAATAAAGCTTTACATTTTGGCTTTTAAAGGCTTATAAAAAACAAATTAGTTGTTGCGTAGGTGCTTTGGTATTTTCTAGTATGTAACTATTTTCTATTTTAAAAAAAATACTTAGTAAGGTGAGTTTAGTTCATTTAACAAAGCGGAAAAAATTCGTTTCTACCGTAAACCCATTTTGACCAACCTAATCAATTGAACCAACTAACATTTGGTTAGCTCAATTAATTCAATTACCATTATTAAAACCAATCAGTTCTTATAACAAATTCGGTTAATTCAGTTTTTGATTTTTTCTAATCGAACTGATCAACTATACAATCCTAATATTCAGATACTAATTTGAATATTATAACTACTATCTACAACGATCTAGAGCGGATGAGGATATGACTTATTGGATATCCATTATGCAAATTCAGATTAGTTATATGTATAATGGATTTGGATATCGATATTTGTTATCTGAATCTGCATTTCACATGTAGATATCGTATTCGGATATCCGAATACATTATCCAAATCCTCTTTTGCAAAATGCTAAAAATTTATGCTCTATATAAAAATTAAAGCTTGGCATAAAAGATTTACGATTAGACACGTTACCAAATGAACTAATCCTAGATTTTGAAATAATTTACCACTAAAATTAATTTATACAAAGTATCATAATCAGTTAAAAAGTGTTTTTCAAAATAAAATATAATGATGAATTAATTATAAAACTAAATTAATTAATTATGTTATGTACCTTTACATTTAATAATACATGGTACTTTTATAAAACAATAGTTGATGACTTAATCAGCTTAAGTGATTAAATCACTCTAATAACACAAATATACTTATCCTAAAACACAATATGATATATTTTATTGTATATATTATAATATAATATAGACGTATTTTATATAATATATGCACTAAATATATAGTAAATATAATTGTAATGATATAGATTATATATGTGATTACTAAATACTTATATATTATAACATAATAGCATATTATATATTACAATATCAATATTTATATAATTATGTAGAATTAAAATACATAATATTTATATAAATATTTCTAATTTTATATATAAATAATATATTTAAATATTTTATATTATATAACATTATTTCATATAATATAATTATAATAAGAGAAGAGATCCACTTAGACTAGTGTAAAGCTAAAGTAATTTTACGCATTTGCGAAACTTTTTTTAATATTTATATTTTAACAAATTGACCGTTGGATTTAGTAATATAACTGTACTCGTCATACATGTAAAGTTTTGAATTGATCTGGTATTTCTATCATATCAATTGAGAATATTATTTTTTTAATATATATTTAATAGTTAATTTTTTTTACATAAAACAAATGGCAAGACATTTTTAATTTATTCAAAACTTGACATATATAATTTGTGTGAATAGAATATGAAATATGACAATCAGATTAAATAATATAAATTGTATAAAAATTTATGAAAATATGTAAAACTCATTTTTTTATAATAATGTTAAGTGGATATCTCTTTCTATAATATATAATAATGTGATAGTATGTGTACGTAATATCGATTGTATTATATGTCGGCAATGTAATACTTTTAATGGTAGTAATACATTATATTATGTAATGTATTATTATGTAATATTAAAATTAATATATAACATATGATATGAGGCAATACTATATGATATATATTATAATTTACCATATTAAGTTATTATATTATACTATATCATATATTTATTTATAATATATGATTGATGACAATTATTTTATATGCATTATATGTGTATATTTTTAATAATATAAACTTATGAAATTACTGCATATTTTACGTTACAGTATTAATATATAAATATATTTTATGTTACTATATTACTATATACTTTATGTTACTTATAGTTTTTAGTTTATGAAACAAATAATTTTAATTAATGAAACTAGTTTTTTGTATTAACTAACTTGTTTTTTATATCTTGGGATTGTTATTTCATTATTTAAGTTGCTATTTTTTTTTTGTATTTTAGAACTTGATTTTTGGTTGTTAATTCTAAGTGACTTAATTTTATAGTTTTCTTTAAAAAAAATTTTTAACTTACTGAATTTAGATTTTTTTTGAGTTTGAATATCCTATAGATAATGTTATTTTATTTAGATTCGGATTTTGATAGTAATGTTCAGATTTAATGCAGATAATAACTGGATTCAAAATTTAAGGTAGTTTTGAGGATTCAGATATTACAAAAATTGTAGATATTTGATCCCTACATTGGCCCAAAATCATGTTTTACTATTTTATTATATTATTAAAATATTATTTTATATTAATATTAATATAATTTTAAATTTAAATTTGAATAAAATTTTATTTTTATCATTAAGTAGTAATTTGGGCAAGGTCGAGTAAACCCAAATACTCCAAGACCTTGTCCTATGGGTTAAGCTACTATGGACAAGTCTAATATTAGTTGATTAATATATTAAGAATTGCTTCTTTACTTGTTATGAAAATTTTATAATTTAATTTGATAAATTATTTTGAGAATCTAGAAATATTAAACTTAATTTACTAATTTGATTTTATATTTTATTTTCATAAACATTTATTGTTGTATTTTATCATACTTGATATTTAAACATCTGAAATAATTTTTACAAATATATAAATGATTTTGAGCTCTTAGATTGATTCATTTGGTAAAACTCCTAATATTAAGAATTGCTTGTCATGGTGCAATCATTTTAATAAGCATAAAACTTTACATATTTTACAAATGTATAAATGAATACAGAAAACTGTTAGAAGTTTAGGCAGATATTAAATTTATTTATTTTTTTTATCTTTTATTAAAATCTTAATAAAAAAGTTTGGGCAAATATATAAAACCTAAAATAGGTTTTGAAAATAAAAATAAATCCACTTAAAAAATCAGTCAAACTTCTAACATTTAAGTTTTGAATTTAGCTTGACTCGATATATTTTTTTTCATATGATACCAAATAGTTTATATATATTATATAATTACTATTATATAATGGATAAATATATAATATTGCATTATAAACATTAGAAATTGCATTAAGTATTCATGTTTCAAAATTTAGAAAAAGGTAATATCATGCTTTAATTTTTATTTTCAAAGAAAAAATAAAAAAATTTGGATGAGTCTAAGCTATATCATTTATAAATTTGAACAAACTTAAGTAGAATTTGAGGTTTGAATTATCGGGTTGGCATGTGCTCAAACATGTATAACATTGCTGTCATATCTAAGTTTGACCAAATCCATAAACAATTTGTATATACTTATACGAAATTTAACTTTCATGTTAAATATATAATTTTGTCCCAAAAGTTTAATATAAGTCTTTTATATTGAATTTTTTATAGTTTTTATTATGTTGAAAAAGTTAAAATCACATAATTTTCACTAATTGACAATTATTTGATCAATTTCTTAAGGATACCTTTCATAGTCTTCATAAGTTTTGATGGTAGTTTCCTTGGTCTTCATTTTGGTGTCACTTTCTTTACATTTGAATTTATAAAATTCTCTTATTCTATCCTACTTCTAAATCTCCAGCTATGTAATGATTACATCATATTGCAAGAAAATTCGAGTTACATTTAAGAGGAGTTAGGTGAGAAGAGAATTTTACAAGTTTAAAAAATAAAGAGATAAGGTAGGGCTCACAATCTTTATTTATAAAAATAAATACCAAAGTAAAATCAACCAGGCATAACCTAATCATACTAAAAATTAGTCCATAATCATCTTTAATGCCAATAATCATATTATAAGCAATATATATATATATATATACAATGCTAATGTCACTTAGTGATCTTATGTCTTTTTTGCATAAATATCATCAACCAATTTGAGATAATTCATCAAAATATTTGATAGTCTCGATTTAATAATTTAAATCTTTTTAACTAATTTTCCTAACTTTTAGGAAGTTTGTCTACATTAGACAAATTATGAAGTATGTAATTGTCCTAAACATTGTAGGAAACTTAGTTTCCAAAAATTAATATTTCCAAGAAATAAAATTTTTAGGAAACTTTTAAGTCATAAACTAATTAAAATTTGAAAATTATCTTAACAATTTAAAAAAGAATTTTAAGAAATTACAAACACAATAGAAAAAAACATCAATATTACAAATTGGATGCCTTAAGGATTTTTCAATTGTATTTACATGTGATTGCAAAAATTTTCCGACAAATTAAATCTTCAAGAAACGAGATCACACCTCTAAAGGCTCACAACTTTGAGGCAAAAATTCTTGCAAGAAGATCCACTAAAAAAGATCCAAGCTTTCCGAGTCACGAGTGCACCAAGTGCAATGCCTTCAATATAATCTCCATGGACAGCAATGGGAACCTTTTCAAGTCTAGGGTTTCTTCAATGTTGGCTAGAATATCTTGAGATCTTAAACAAAAGGTTCTTTGCTGGTTTTTCATTCTTAAATAAACCAATAACATTTCTTGATTACATAAAAACGAAAAACAATAACAAAGAAAGCCAAGAAAGAGGTGGTGTAATATTCTTTTAGGGTTTATTTCCATTGGTCATTTAGGATATATCCTGATTCTTATAGCCTAATTCACTTAATGTTATCTTATATAGAACTGTTAGACCTTTTAGTGGTGAAAGAAATCAAGAGGGGGTGAATAGATTTTTTTAAAATCTTTTTGGCAAATTAAAACTTTGATAAGTAAACTTGTGAAATCTAAGCAATAAACTTTGGTGTGCAAGTTAGTGAATAAAAATAAACAATTAAAGAGAAGGGAAAGAAGAAGTAAACTTAATGATTTAGAGAGGTTCAACCTCAATTGCCTATGTCCTCTACCTCAGTCTCACTTATCTCAAATTTTTTCAATTCATCAACTTGAATTATCTACTTTTAAAGATAAGGTATAACCTTTACACTCCCTATCTTTATAGGCTAAGATATAATCTTTACCCCTTATCTTTTATGGTTAAGACATGACCCTTCTCTACTTTTCAAAGGCTAACTAGAAACCTTCTCTATATTTCAATGGCTAAGTATGAACTTCCCCCTTTTACAAGGATTTGAGTGTAAACAAATGAAATCTCTAAAGGATAGGTGTTTACAAGAAATATGGCTTAAGGAAAATATGTATCTAAAGATACAAAATAAAGAATACAAAGATAGGAAGAATTAATCCTATACAAAGATGAACTACTTAGCAAAAATGATGGATGATAACTCTATGAAATGAGTAATTTTGTCTCATTATTCATATTAAATTAGCTACATCATAGAGATTTTTATTTAAATTTTATTTATAGTAGTATTATTTTATTTAAATTTTATTTACTTTTAGTAGTTTCTAATTTAGTATTATTTACTTTCCTTATATTTTAATTGTTTAGCTATTTAAATAATTTCCATATTTTTGTAGGTTGAAACCAAAGGAGTTTCCAAAAGTGTAATAACTTAATCAAGAAGTAAAGTGGATTCAATTAAGTAGAGTGATTTAGTCTGGTAATTTTAAAAAATAATATGTTCAAGCTATTTGAAGACCAAGTTTCTACCTTTAGGTTTTACCTATAAATAGGATTCTTAGGATTAGACTTGGGATAATCCCAGATATTCTATGTTTTTATTTTTTTCTTGTTTTTGTGAAGAGGAGAGAAGCCACCATAATATTTAAAAGCTAGAAAGATTTTTGGGAAGCTTGAAGATCAAAGATCCAGCTAATCTTAGTTTTCTATTTCCCTTTGTTCTTTTTATCTTTCTTGTATTATTTATGATGGCAAAACTCCTTGGTTTTATATTTTATATATTTATTGTAAACTAGGTTTATTTTTCTAGGATTGTAATGGAACTTAACATACAGTTTAGATTATTTTATTTTCTTTTCTTGATTTAATGATATTTGAGTTGCTCATTCAATCTCATTTCTAATGCTTCTAACTGCTTGATTACCAATTAGATTGATTTGATAACCTTGGGTGATGATCATCGCCCAGTGAAAAAGTATTTTGAGGATGTCAATAAGGCCTAGGGATCATATTAAAGGTGAATGCGAAGATATGGCATCAAATAACGTAGTCCAAGGTATCTGGGGATAAAAGATATGAGAAAATTCATAATTTTACTTGAATGTATCGATACATGGTTCTCATGCATCGATACAATGCTCCAAC
>JBBYHK010000014.1:9666641-9709471 GCA_038382065.1 Adansonia grandidieri | reverse complement strand
CTCGGTATCTTCGAGATAGAGGTTATGAAGTGCTTTGTTTAAGATGACCAAGAAATCTTTAGCCTTTTACTTTTCTAGTCAATTTGGATTGATTCCCAAATGGAATACCTCATAAAGAGATGGTAACATTGTTGGCTTCATTCCCTCTTTCGACCCAATGATCAAGTCACCCTCTGGTTGTGGATCATTATTTCTCGCTGCTTTCTTGACTACGCATTAGCCTTGAATCCTAAGCCTTTTTTGTTAACTTGAGTGATGACCTTTAGAGCTCAGGCTATCCTTTGTAGGTTCTTTCCAAGCCCTTTTCTAGCATGGGAACCTTTGCCAATGGTTATTTTTAAACCCGAGTAAGAACTCTCTGATAGATGGGGTTCAACTATTGGCAATCATCTCCCATAAGTGTTGCACTAACGAACCCGAAGGATTGGAAGAATGACTCTGGTACATCTTTATTAGGCTCTATGTAGATTTCTTCAACAAAAGTAGTAGTGATCATTTCTTCTTCAGCCTCGATAGTGACTACTTTATCATCTATCATAAATTTGAGCTTCTGATGGAGATAAGATGGGACAGCATCGGCAGAGTGTATCCATGGCCTTTCTATGGGTAGTTGTAAGGTAAATTGATATCCATAACTTGAAAGTTAACTTCATATGTACAGAGGCCTATCTAGAGCTGAATTATGATATTTCCAATTACTCTGTGACATGTACCATCAAAAGCTTGGACTATGGTGTGGTTACTCTTGATGTTGGACTAATTGACAAGGAGCTTGCTTAATGTAGTCATGGGCATAACATTAAGGGCTAACCCATTGTCTATGAGTACTTTGGGCAAAATAAGTCCCTTTCAATAGGTAGTGATATGCAAAGCTTTATAACTAACCCTACCTCTAGGTGGGATCTCATCATCGATTAAGGAGATATAATTATCGACCATGATATTGTTCAATAACCAATCCAATTTGTCCACGAAGATGTTCGATGGCACATATGCTTCATTTAACATCTTTAGTAATGCATTTCGGTGAACCTCTGAATTAAGAAGTAGATATAGCATAGAAATCTTTGTGGGTTGTTTGCTTAATTGGTCTACAATGCAGTATTCACTGTGCTTGATGAACTTAAGAAACTCCATGGCTTCTCTTTCACTCACTACTTCCTTGACTTTTTCAGGCTCAAAATTCTTTGCTTGGGCTTGCGTGGTACCGGTGCTTGGAGATGCATCAACCTTTTGTTTTTCTTGAGCTAGGGGAGCATAAAACCTATCATTACGGGTTAGGTGACTAACTCTTAGTAGTTCCATTGTAGCAGTTATGGGAGTTAGTTCTCTGATCATCACTACCTGATTCTCATATTTCCATAGGACAGCTTTGTTATTCTTATACGAGAATGGTTTAGGTACCCTGACAACTAACTTTGGTGTAGGCATCAAAAAATTAACTTCAAGATTTGTCTTGCCATAAAGTTTGAGAGGTTGATTTCTCCCGTAAGGCAGCGTGGTTTCTTCCTCTATCATGTTGATAGATTCGACAGCAGGTGTTGTTTCATGATAGAATTCTATTTGGCCTTCATTCATCATTCTTTGAACCATGAACCTAAAGTCTTTGCATGTTTGTAAGGTATGACCTACAACTGTATGGAAGTCATAGAAGTTGTCGAGATTGTCCTCTAATTTTTTTGTTGCATTGAGCAATCTGACCTGAATCAATGCCTGCTAGACTAAGAACATTGGCATCCTTATTACATCCTTTATGCTTGTTTTAACTTCATATTTGTTCTTAATATCGATCATGTTTGTAGCTGGCTCAGTGTGGTTTACTAAAGGATTGGTGATAACATTTGGTCCCTTGTTCATCTTGAACTGTAAGACTTTTGAGTTAATTAGATTTTGCGCATTTCGTTTGAAAGATATACAGTTCTTGATGTCATGGCCCACTACCCCAGCATAGTATTCATAGTGGGTGCTAGGGTTTTACTATTATGGGTACAGTGGCTTTTTTTTGGGACATAGATTGAGGCCACTAAATGATTTTGGAGCAACGTTTGGTAAAGTTCCTAATAGGTCATAGGGATGGGATCAAAATGTTGTCTTTGTTGATTTGCACCTCGATTGCCAAGTGCATTATTGGTTGTTTGATTGGTACTTTGGTGAACTTGTGGAAGGTAGCTTTGCAATGGGTTGGATGGGATTGTAAAGGATGGGTTATAGGTTATGGCATTAATTGGTTGAAGGGATATTATGATAGGGCGAGAATATAGCATGCTTGGGTAGTGAAGGTTAAGTATTTGATGTTATTTTGGCTGAGATGAGCTACCATAACTTATGCCATTGGCCTCTCTTTCATTCTTCTTACTGGCAATAAGCTTTTTACTCGATCCAGACATTTGCTAAGTAGACATGCTACCACTCTTAATGCTACGTCAATCATTTCACTAGAGAGGACTAGGTTTGCAAATTTCTTGGTGGCATTTCCTATGAGTTTCTCGTACCAAAGAGCACGTAAGGTGTGAATGAAAGTGACTGTCATATCTTTTTCTATAAGGGGAGGCTATACTAGGGCTGCTTTTTCTCTCTATCTTTGGGCGTATTACCTGGAACTTTCAGTGGATTTTTTCTTGAAATTTATTAGGGAAAGTCAATCCAGTACCCAATCTGGCATGTGCTAGTGTTGGTTTAGAAAGGCCTTAGCCAAGTCGGCCCACGATTGGATTTTTCCATTGTCTAGTTCGATACACCACTGAGCCACTACCCTAATGAGGCTGTGCTAGAAGTAATGGATAAGGAGCTTTTCATCTTTCTCATACCTAGCCATCTTTCGTAGGTACATTCATACATGGACGAAAGGGTCAGTGGTTCCACTGAATTTTTCAAACTCTAAAGCCTTAAACTTTAGGGGAATGACAAGGTTGGACACCAAAGACTGTGATTGCACATCAAGAGCTCTAAACTTGTCACTCCCTTCAATAGCTCAAAGGCATTTTTCCAGTAGCTGAAATTTGTTCATTTCTTCTGCAGTTATGGTGGACTTTTGACCTTCTGTTTTCTTTGGTTCCTCATGATCAAAGGTTATCAGGTCAGTCGATGAAACTGCTGCGTTAACCCCTTAAGTACCAAGAATGAATTAGCTTGCAGTAATGGGATTTAGGTAGATGACTAGCAGAGCCTGAAAGATAAGTGTAAGAGTGGGCCGTTATTCTTGTGTAGTTTCCCCTTGGGTGGGTTTTGGATTATTGGTAAGGGGACTTTCAGTGTTGGAAGGATCATTCCTCGTGTTGGTAGTACTGGCTTACCCTTTTTCTTTCACGGAGGCTATCATTAGATCCATAAGTCTTGCAATTTGAGTTTGCATTTTGTTTTGCTGATAGAGCATTTGGCCTTGTGATTCATTAACCATTAACTCAAGTCGCTCAATATGAGCTTCATGATCACTCTCCACGATTTATTTGCAGCATCGTGTGTTATAGTGATGCGGGATGTTAGGTTCCATTTTCCTGATTGAACTCGGAATCCCTTACACTTTTATGGCCTAATTCTTGTATTAGACTTTCACTTAAATATGTATTTCTTGATGAGTGTTTATGATGCAATGATGAGTTTAGATAAAGAATGATTGATGCAAGTGTACAGAACAAAATAGCAAAATTAAATATGCATATGCATTTAAGACAATTGATTCTTGGAACAGCTTCATCAATAATATCATTCATAGAGCCACAAAAAGGTTTTTTTTTCTTGCAAGATGATTACATCTAAAACTATCTAACATGATTACATTGTGTAATCACATGATCAAAAAGCTTAAAAGTCGCTGTTCACGATCTCTGACAGGTACAATGTCTCACCTTATGGATCGAGCTACCTCAATCATATCATCTGCCTCTCGTTGAGCCATTTGAACTTGTTCAATAAGGTATTGATGTTGTACTTGGTAGTTTAGACGTGCTTGGTCAATTGTCGCTTGCCAATCTAGTTTAGCTGCTCGAAAGCCTTTGTTAGTTCATTAATATGACCTTGATGAATCTGGAGAGACTGCTTTAACTCCTGGATTCTGTGGGTGAGGACTTCATTTTTTACCCTGGCAGCTCTCGCATCTCGCATTTGGGTCTCGAGTCTTTAATTTCTTCGTTGGTAGGTGGACGCAAAAGCACGTGCCCTTATGAATTTTTTACTGGTTTTAACTTCTTCCTTTTGCTGATTCAACTTGTGATTAAGAGTGGCAACTTTTGCTTCCCATTTAACTAATGTCTTGCCAACGCATCGGGACTTGTTACCTTTTTAAAGCATAATAGAATCCTTTGTTAAGCTTTTGAGATCATCTTTGAGGCAATTCCTTTCTTTGATGACTTGATCTATTTCACCACTTCTAAGATAGATATCCATCTCTAGCTGGCCTTTTTCCTCCTTAAGTTGAGAGATTTCTGCGACAAAGGATGCCTTTTCTCATTTGAACTCCCTTTTAAGTAGCTTGATTTCAGAAGGCGGCTATTCTATTAGGATTTGTAGTATCCCAGAGCTGGGTAGTGGAAATGGGTCATTGATATGGTAGAGTCTCCATTCTTCGTATTCAGGAGTGGTAGGGCTTCCTCTCCTATATCTTTCTATACAATGGATGTTCTTCCAAGCTTGGAAAGCTAACTGATTCGCTTTATAATTGGGCTCTCCATATTCAAAATCCTAATGTCCTAAGTCCTCGAAGAACATGATGAATTGCTAGCACTGGAACTAACGTAATACCAATAGAGGAGCAAAACTGGTAGTTCCCCATAATCCCAGGAGCAGTAAACAAGTGTAGTCTCCATATTATGCACAATAAACTGAGGGAACACTCACAGGGCTCTCCACGTGATTTCTTCTTCCTTGACATTTTGTAATTCCTTGACCCAATGCTTTTCTGTCTTATCTTAATTACATTCTTCCTCTAATGCCGTGGAAAGAGGATTGATCTTGAAGAAAAAATTTTGCTTGGCTTTCCTTTTTCTAACACAGAGATGACCTAAGAGCCATATTTAGAGCAATAGGGTGCACTCGATAAACCTTCCTATTCTCGTTCTTTTACAAAAGCTGAGGGCACGGATGATTGCGGTGATGATGGTGGAAGCAGGGTTGATGTTGGAACATAGGCGAGAAAAGAAATCTGTGACTACTGCCTCTACATAACCCAAAGCCTTTACGAATATAATGAGCTCATAGATTACTAGAGCGTAGACATCTTGAGCTTTCTTTTAATCAGAAAGATTTACCATGGCCTCTTTCAAGCTGGCCCAAGAGATGCATTCGCTACTCCCTTTTACCTTGACATGACATCAACCCATGCTTCTGTGGCCCCAAGAACTTGCCTCAACCTTTTCTTGAATGGAAGAGATGTTAGCACTTTGCAGTATATCCGATTTAACTTGGCCCTTTCTATATTAAGTAAAGCAGTGTACTCATCAATGGTAGGGACTAAATCTTATTGGTTGAAGGTGAAACATTGGTAGGCCAGATTCCAAAACTGTGCTGCTACTCACAGCAAGCCATCATCCAATTGAACTTAAAGTAAGAGAGCTATATCCTTGTACTTTTTAGTGAAGGCTTCATTCTTGTTGCTATCCCAACTATCCCAAATGTGCTTCAGTTCCCAACAATCATTCAGACAAAAATCGATCTTAACATTTTCATGTATTTTTTAGACGTAATCAAGCTTTAGGATATCCCCGTCTTAACGTTGGTGACCTTCTGATCATGTTCTAACATTTTTAAAGGACTCGATAGTGGAGATGAGCTATTGCTCCATAAATGATGGCCCTTACTGAACATTGAACCAGAACAATTGCCCCAAAATGATCATAGTCATGATAGTTATGATGAGATGATACATGTTCTAAGACATAAAACGAAGGGAAAATGAGTTAGTGAAATGTATAAGAGACAAATGTAAGGAATTAAAGAATTTAAGAACCTTAAAAAAATATTCATTACATGTCTCGACCAAGGTGGTGAGACAAGAAACGGGCAGTGTATCAACATGTTCGGATGAAACTTGGCCTTCGTGAGGTGATATAATATTTTATTTTGATAGAAAATAACTGACCAGCAGTAATATTCATTTATCACTACTAGTATCGATGCGCGTTAAGCCGTGACTCAGACAACATAACGACTTACAGCATAAGACATTGTGAACAATGGTTTTTGCTCACCGTCACTTATTTAGACAAAGGTTAATCATCATTCAAGTGACACAACAGCATGCCTTGATAAATGATAAAATTGCATATGCGGGTGACAATTGTACACTTATTATCACCTGTGTAATCATCGTAATTGAGAGTAAAGGTTAGGAATGATTCCCTGAGTGACCCTATTTTCTAGGTGTTCTACCAACATTCTGGTATGGTTTGACATGGTTTAGCTCATAGGGCTCACAATATGAGGTTTAAGTTGACGCCAAAATAGGTATCCAAATTGCTCCTCCATCCAATAAGGACAGTCGAAGCACCCCAATCCTAAGCTCATTATGGGTTTGATAGAACAGGTTTAATCTGATGGATGTATTTCCCTATGCAAATGCAGAGGGTTACTCACAAGAAACATAGGTAATTTACATCTGAAAAGTCATTGCTATGCCTATGCGGAGGGTTACTCACGAAAGTGGATAGCTCACTTCCTCCTAATGATTAGGTTATAACCTTACCATGGAGTTTGGTAAGACTCTAATGCACATGCAAGTGCGTGGTGTGTGACGAGGAAATGATCAAACCTTTTTGCTTACCCCCGTATTACCATTTTTATTAAACTAGTGATTATTTGAAAATAAGACAATCCTGACAATCATGTCAAACAAAAGATTAGTTGTCAAAAAGAAAAAAGGGTCATAGTTAAATAATGACCAAAGATCGAAGGAATCGAGAACCTAGTAAGACACAACTAGTTATTGGCCTAACTCTCTATACAGTCCTCGATAGAGTAGCCAAGCTGTTGCAACGTACCCCAGGGTGGATCCTTACGGATCTATAGGTGTATACGACTTAAAATATTTTTTTGGCTAGGAAATCTCTTCTTGATCGAGACTTTTCCTTTGCAACGTGATGAAACTAAGAAAGTGTGGATTCTTGACTTGTGATACAGTGAGGGGGACCATAAGATGAATCACTCATCTTATTGGTCTCGGAAGACCATTATAAAGTGACCAATGCTTGGAGTCGCCATTAATCATTTTAGGCTAGGCATGATCGGGTGCCTATTGAAACCTATGCCTTGAGTTGTGAAACTCAAAACACCGATCCTGTGGTCTGCATGGTACGAAGATTCGCCATTTGAGTTTGGGAGTTGGTTATGCATGATGAGGCATGAACCTCTTTGCGACGCCCGAAGTTGATACCTTACTAGTTATGTCTTATCTCAGTTTCAATTCTTTTGATCTTAACTCATCACTATTTTGATATAACCCTTTTTTAATACATGAATTTTAAAGAAATACAAATCCAGGTTTTGATGAAAAGATTTAATCTCATATACACCCCGGATAGGTAGGGAATATAAAAATTTTTAATAAAAATAACCTCTAGATTTTGCTTTGAAAATGGAATATTCCATTTTAAGCACTGGAGAGATATCCATGTGGAGCATCATCTTTAATTTTACTTGAAATGATTTGAAAATATGAATGTGAATAATCATCACAAAGAAATCACGTTACAAAGGCAATGAATGAAGTAACATAACATGAACCATTCAATGTAATGGTAAAAAGAAGGGATGGACTATTGGAATTTATCTCACAATTGACGTCAATTATCTGGAAATAACCAAATCAAAAATTTTTTAGACGGATTTGGGTTCCTTGATTGAATGAGGTTTTTTTAAATAAAAATAGGCTCGACTCTTGACATGTTCATGGAAATCCAAGAAGAAGAAAAATTTAATTGCAGTTGAAAGACAAGGTTAGAGTATCCTTTTGAAAAGATGGGGTTGGAGTATCCCCAAGGATGATGAATAATTTTGACAAGGGTAAATTTTTAAATCTTAACAAATTTGAAAAGGTGGGGTTGGAGTATCCCTAAAAGTGACATGTCTGACACTCTTTAAAGAAGTCAAACTAGAAAACTTCAGTTGACAAAAATTTGTGATTTAGAAAATGAGTGAGCATTTTGACGCTTTTTGATAAAGGAAATTATTGTGAATGAGGATGGTAAAGATGTAAAAGCAAAATATGTGCCTTGATGCAAGCCTATAGGAGGTCAAAGCATGTTCTCGAGGCTGATTAGGTTGATATGGTGACATTCGAATGTCTCAAGATAAAGCTCGGGAAAACAACTCAATTTTGACCATAACCGAAAATAGGGGGACAACATCGCACTATCCCACTTTCTGAATTTATTCTAAATTGGTTTGAAGCTTTTAGAGGGTGAACAAGATACCGTTAGAAAGGTAACTCGATGAGGGTTAATCTAAAAATATTCCTAAATCCCAAAAAATCACTTTCCAAGGGAATAAATTTTCAAGTTTGGATTAATTACATTGCTGGCAAAGCATATGAGGGATAGGATGTGTCAAAATTTGAAAAATCACATCGGACTCATTTGGTATCAAAAAATTGCAAACGATACATTTTTGACAAAGGAATTTCATGAATATGTTAGGAAAAATGTTTAAAGGATTTGGAAAAATCATTTAGTGGGTCTGAATGGCCCGATCAAAATACATGTTGCTGATTCTAGGGGTTCTAGACAGTTTAGATTTGAAAAATGATAACTCTCTCATCCGAAATGATCCAGGAGTGAATAAGACTTAGTTTTAAAGATAATTTGACACATTTTTGGAGAAAAATATCAAAAAATTCATGAAAAATCAATTTCGATTTTAAACTAATTTTTTCAATTCATAATAGTTATGTTGCCAGTAAGGGACAAAGCAAAGAATGGGATATTTTCTATTTTTCTTTATGTTTTCGGGTCCAAACTCAGGTCGCTGACATTCAGACATCCCCGACTGAAGGGAAAGAGTGGTATAAGTGTCACGAACTCATTTGCATAGCCCCAGAGTAGTTTGGGATGATGCAACAGCCAGTTGATCATACCACTCAAGGTTTCAACTCAAAAACAAGGCACAAACATTTCGGGAAAAAGTGCATGGCCATTTTCATTGGAAAATCAAAAGATTTGAGCTAGTTAAGCCAAGATTCTAGATCTGCAAAACTTAATTTTCCCTAAGATTTTTTTGCTAACTTTAAGGAAAATGCTAACTTCATGCTAATCCTCATTAGTTGAGGTTAACATGCTTGGCTTGGGGAGGTTTTGAAAATCATTTTTTTTTTACAACCATCAAACATGCACTTAGACAAGGAGAAGACAATGAACATACAAGGGGATGGCACATAACATGAATGCAGATGCTAACTTTACCAATGATCTTGACAAAGATAATGTTATACACACATCTCATGAAGTGAAGCGTGCTGAAAATAACATTGATTCATGGCAAATGCAAGCTAACAATAAACATACTTGAAATATGCTAGGCTAAGCATTTATGCATGGATTGAACATATCATGATGCATGAATATGGCATAAAATGCATGAGCAAGAGCTGTCGCAAATTAATAAGGATGAAATGAGACACTTTGCACATCAAAAAGGGCATCAAGGCATCTAAATCCTACGCTACCACAACCAAAAGCGACAATAATGCATAAGAATCCTAAAAGGGTGGTGGAAGCATGGAAAGCTCATTAAAATGATGAAGATGCTGAAAAACCAAAAATAAAAGTGATTAGATAGGAAGTTATACCAATAAGGCTTCAATTTTGGTCAAGTGGTTGGAGCAGTAGAGATGGCCTAAATTCACCTATTTTCCTTGTTGTTAATTAGCAAGAAACATGAGAAAAAGAAAGGCTTCGATTCTGGCATGGGTAAGGATGATTTTTCAGAGTGCATGTGGCTGAGAGTGAGTTTTTGGGGCTGTTTTTGGATGCTGGATGAAGGGCTACAGGATTCTATTTTTTTATGTGTGAATGAGTTGGGAGAGCTAAAACAAGCTAGAAAAAACTTTTTTTTTGCTAAGATATTAATGGCCGATTTATACCAGCACTTTGGAGCTAAATTAGAAGTGTTTTTGGTCATTTCTTATGGGTACAAAGTTGTGATAGCTGATGGCTATAGGGTGGCTGGAGAAAGCAATTTGCTACCAGTGCGATGGACATAGGGTGGCTGGTTTGATTGTTGAAATTAGATACTAGCAAGTAGGGTGGCTGATGGTGGGAGAAGTAGGGTGATTATATGACATTGACCCTTTGTGATCTAATTTAGACTTCAAAAAAATGTTTTACTTAATTCACAAGTCCAAATTCATAATCTGATATGGGTTTTGATCTTTTCTGATGTAAAAACGAGTTAAAATCGAGCTTTGGATCAATGGTGGACAAGTTAAAAATGCACTGATCATGGAAAATGGCCTGCATGTGTCGATACATTAAAGTATGTATCGATACATTTGTTCACTGTATCGATACAACAATCATTGTATCGATACTATGAAACATTATATTGATACATGTTGATATGTATCAATACATCTATTTTACAGAATGCAAGTTTTGGTTTTGGCATGGCCTAGTATCGATACCTACACAAAATCATGTATCGATACATTTACACATTGTATCGATACTAATGGGAACATTTCAAATTTTTGGGTCATTAGAGCATTAGATCGATACATGAGAACAAGGTATTGATCATTTAGGCAAAATTATAAATTTTCCCCTATCTTTTATCCCAAAACACTTGAAACTATGTCCTTTAATGCCACATCCTTGCATTTCTTTAATATGATCTATAGGCATTCTTGACCTCCTCAAAAATACTTTTTTCTCGGCTTGCTAAAAATTAGCCCAGACAAAATAAGGTGTCTACACTATCATGTATTCATATTTAAAATTTGTTTTCAAAAAAATTTTACAAGGCAGTTCCATGTCAATCTCTTTCCAGTGCCTAATACAAAATATCCAAAATTTTAAAATGTAATCCAAAAACTATTTTCATAAAAATCCTTATGCTCCTAATACCTTCAAGGTGCATCAGTGATATAAATCTTTTTTCAAAGCTCAGATTTACATTTTTCACCAAAACTTCATGTATAAAAAAGAGATTATATCTAAATAATGACCAAATGGAGCTGATTAAGCTGAAACCAAAGCGAGACATAGTTAGCGGGTACCAATTGGGGTACTAATCCTTTCCCACGTGTAACCAACTCCCAAACCCAACCAGCAAATCTCTAGACTTTATAAACCTTGAGATCGATGTGTTGAGTTTTGTATCTCAAACTATTATTTTCAAAAGGCATCTGATCTTGCCTAACTCAAAATGATCAATGGTGACTCCAAGTTTATGGCCACTTTATGGTGGCCATCCGAGGCTAGATGGATGAGTGATTCGCCCGACGATCCTCTCCCTTCATATTACTATGCTTAATCTAAATCTTGATCATGGGATAACTCAAAGGCTCGACCACTACCACTATCATGCATTTTTTAAGCCCTGCATGCTAAGCCCTTTAAATCAACCAAAGTTTTAGAGACATGTACGTGGCGACAAACATCGATGCTGATAAATGGCATAAAGCTATGAGGTCCAAAATAGACACGATGGAAGTCAACCAAGTATGGATAAAATCCATAGGTTGTATGTGTGTATTGAAGAGAAAAATTGACATAAATGGCAACATACGGACATTTAAGGCTAGATTGGTAGCAAAAGGTTATAATCAAGTAGAATGCATTGATTATAAGGAAACCCATTCACTAGTTGCCATGGTGAAATCCATTCAGATCATGTTTACTATAACCACATATCGCGATTATAAATATAGCAAATGGATGTAAAAACTGCAGTCCTTAACAATAATTTACAAGAAAAAGTGTACATGACACAACTTGATGGTTTTACACCCAAGTCAAATCCAAACTAGGTATGCAAACGGAGTCCATATATGGGCTAAAACAAGCTTCACGGAGTTGGAATATCATATTTGGTGAAGTAATTAAAGAATTTGGCTTCATAAAGAATCCTGATAATCTGTGTGTCTATAAAAAGATGAGTGGGCCAGCTATTATTTTCTTGGTCCTATATGTTGATGACATATTGCTCATAGGAAACAACGTACCAATACTGCAGGCCACTAAGTTTTGGCTATCCAGACAATTCTCTATGAAAGATTTGGGAGAAGTAGCATACATTCTAGGAATTAAGATCTATAAATATAAAAGCGAAAAAGCTACTTGGCATATCCCAATGCACTAAAATAGGTAAGATGCTAGAGAGGTTTAGCAAGGAAAACTCTAATAGAAGAAACCTACCTATTGTACATAGTGTACACCACTTGAAAGAGTAGTATCCTAAAACATTAGATGGAAGGACATGTATGGAGGGGCTAAACTCCTTGTTAAGGATTACTCTATTGCTAGATTCTAATATGATTAGTTTGGTACCAAATTACAATGTGGTTTTTTATTTACCTTTAATAGTGCTATAGTTAGTTGGAAAGGTTTCAAACATGAAAAGACTATAAACTCAACAACTGAAGCCAAATACATCCTCACATGTGAGGCCACATTAAAGGAAGTTTGGATGGATAAGTTCATGATGAACTTAATGCGATTCCGAGCATTGTTATTATGATAAAAATGGAGCCATAGTGCAAGCAAAGTGACCAATGTCTAATCACAAATCTAAACATGTGTTATAGCAGTATCACATCATTAAGATATTATAGAAAGATGTAATGGTAGTATGGAATGAGTACCCACCGAGGAAAACTTAGCTAATCCTTTCACTAAAGTTCTGTCATAGCAAAACATGACCATCATATGGAAGGTCTTGGACTTAGAAATTGTAGACAGTTAATTTTGTCCAAGCCCCTATTCCCTATCAGTCCAAAAATATCTGAGATACAAAATTAGGCACTTGTCCTACTGAAGATTGATTTCTTAAGGTGGATTGGATATTTTAAAGAACTTTTTAGTCATCTCTAAATGGCCACATATGCATTTGACAAAATTAGCGCCATTTCATAGGTCGTATAGAACAAATCTTGGATAAAATTGACGAACATCAAGGTAAAAATTAGTTTTTAAATATATTCTTTTGAAATTTTGCAATTTATTTCTACATATGTTATTGCAATCAAATTTCCTAATTTTAGGAATTTTTTCCTAAATTTGGGAATTTAACTACCGGATATTTTACTTATGCCAGTATGGGATTTATGCTGATATGCAACTTGAAAAATCAAAAATATTCAAGGAAAATTTCATATTAGCATTTTATACCACAAGGTACCAAGTTGTCCATTTTAATAATTACTTTTGAATTTTCACAGTACCATGAATACTATACTTGTGAAATTTTTTTGGTAAAAAATTGCTAAGGATTTCAGATTTTCATCTTTATTATTTTTATAAATTAATACTTTCACTAATGTGTTGGATAAAATTCATTTTTATAAAATCTGAATATATTTTTTGAATTTTTATGTTTCCAAGATATGAAGTTTTCTACTCCATTAATTTTTTTGGAAAGATTTTTCAAGCTTATAATTTTTAAAATTCTTCAAATATTATGTCAAATACTTATTTAATTAGCTTTTCAATATTCAACTTATTTTATTAGTTTTGTTCTGCTTCTTAAAATTCTCCTGTTTTCAAGATACAGAGTTTTCTACTCCTTAAAGATTTTCAAGAGGATTTTTCGAGTTTTTATTCTCATTAATTTCATATTAAATCAGTTATTGAAAATTCAATTTATTTTATGAGTTTTGCATTTTTTTAGAAAAACAATTTTTCATGGTAAGGTTTTTTCTTGTAAAATTTTATGAGATTAGAATTTTAATGGTCTTTTTCTTGAACATTAAAATTGATTTTTTATTATATTAAATTAAATTGATCATATGAAATTATATTTCAGACACATAAATTTTTTATTTTTATAATTTAATCATTCTAATTAATTTTTTACAGTATAATATTGTATATTATATAAATATCATCTAAAATTCTCTAAAGTTGATGATATCATGCATGATGAATCCATAAAATGACAAAAACCATTAATTTAAATCAAATCAATTTAAAAAAGTAAAATTAAAATAATAATATTAAATAAAAAATGAAGGAAAAGAAGTTCCTAGAAATCTCTAGGAAAGCATCGGCCAAGGCCCTTTTTTTCCATGTTTAGCTGACCTCGATCCTTATAAATAGGCGATGGTTTTCTCAACTTAAAAACTTTAGGTTTAGAAAGAAAAAATACAAGTAAATCACTAATTTTTTTATTTTTAAGCTTTTTTAAGGTAAATTCCTTGACTAAATCTTTAGTTTTCATTGCTTTTATTCATTTTTCTTCCTTTTATGGAAATACTATTATTTTTATGTATGTAGTTTTTGTTTCATTTTTTTAATAATTTTTATGTTGATTTATTCGTTATTTATGTTCATTTTATGCATATTTTAGCTTGGTAAAAATTATGACATGTATATGTGTTGATATTTATGCACATATGTAATGAAAAATATTATTTTTTGCTAAAATATATGCTAATCAAACATGTTTATGATCCTTGAATAGTTGTTCATGCTTGATTTCATGATATTTAGGACTATTTTGTAATGTTTGAAACTTTTAGGGGCCTAAAAATAATTTTCCCAAATTTTTGAAGGCTATGAAAGGTTGATCTGAAGCTTGGTTGAACCTGATCTTGTTGATTTTATGATGTTTTGATATTTTAGGTTGTTTTGTAATTATAGAAATATAGAGACTAAATTGTAAAAATTGCAAAAATTTTTCTATGGCCATTTATGCTTGATCGATTGGTTATGGTTATTTATGAATGTGTTTTTATGTTTAGTTTAACATATTTGAATGTGTTTTATCCATTTTATACTATTTTAGGGTCATTTTATAATTTTAAAAAATTTAGAGAATTGTTTGCAAAATTACAAAATTGTTGTTCCAAGGTTGCAGATGTTTGGCTGAATTGATTATATGATTTTTGGTATGGTTGTGATGAATTTTGTGTTTAAGTGTTTGTTTATTTTGTGTAAGGACTACATTGCAAAGTTTGCAAAGTTTAAGGATCATTCAGGAAAACTTTGCATTTTAGGATTAATATGATATTTTTGAGATTTTAAGAATATCTCTAACATTCCTATGGTCTTCTATAGGGGTGTAGAAAATATTAAAACTTTTTATTTTCTTTCGATTTTTCGTTAGGGTATAAAATGTAATTTTAAAAAATTTAAGGACTTATTTGCGAAATTGCAAAATCTTTGTTCTAAGGCCACAACTGGTTGGCTAGACGCTTGTTAAAATTTTTTACATAATTTCCATGATTTTTTGTGATGAATTTTATGTTTGATTATATGTTTGTTTTGCATAGGGACTAAATTGTAAAATTTGCAAAGCTTAGGGATCATTTAAAAAATCTTGTATTTTAAAGTTAACGAAATTTTTTTAGCACTTTAAGAATATTTCTAACATTCCGATGGTCTTCTGTAGGGGTGTAGAAATTACTAATTTTTTGTATCCTTTTGGTTTTTTGTTAGGGTACAAAATGTAATTTTCAAAGCTTAGAGGACCTATTCAAAATTTTTGCATTTTAGGTCTATCTTTATGTCTAAGTTACCCATGGATTTAAGTGTCATTTTATATCATTTTAGAGTCCTTTAGGTGATCAGAATACTTATAAGCCAAAAGTACACCATAAAGGTATTTTAGTAACTTTATTAAAACCAAGTTCTTTGTGATCATCGAAATCCTTCTATGTCGAAGGTGTACAGTAGGAATAGGTTTGTTTACTTATGATGTCATCTAG
The DNA here is from genome assembly GCA_038382065.1 of Adansonia grandidieri. Taxonomy (NCBI): domain Eukaryota; kingdom Viridiplantae; phylum Streptophyta; class Magnoliopsida; order Malvales; family Malvaceae; genus Adansonia; species Adansonia grandidieri. The sequence goes on along the minus strand of JBBYHK010000014.1, from coordinate 9,693,621 downwards.
CCCTCAACGTTACTGAGATACATATATGTCAAAAGTAAACCTTAGAAGTATTTTGGTAATATTCCCTAAAACCTAATCCTTTATGATCACCACGATACTTCTTTGTTGAAGGTGCAGTAGTAGGGGTATATTCATCTTTTTATGAAGTTATCGAGTCTTTTAGGCTTACCGGGATACTTCTATGTCAAAAAGAGACCTTAAGGACATTTTAGCAATTTACGTTAGAACCAAGTCCTATGCAATCACTAAGATATTTTTATTTTAAAGATGTACAGCAGGAATAGGTTTATTTGTTTATAAAGTTTTAAAATCTTCTTGGGTATCGAGATATTTCTATGTTGAAGGTACACCTTAGGGCATTTCATTAATTTATTTTTTGACCGAGTCCTTTAGGGTCATTGGGATACTTTTATATCAAAGATGCACTTTAGGGGACACATTGGTCAAATTGACCTCATTCGAGTCCTTAGAGGAGGGCTTAATACATTTCATCTAAACCAAGTCTTAAGATGATTTTTATTATTAATATTATTAAAAAAATTGTAATTTTTCCAAATCAAGGCAATGTCTCCGATATTAAAATTGTATGCAAATTTCTCCTAGAATATGAGAGAGGTTCTATGGATTATTTTAATAATGATATATCCTTTTAAAATTTGAAAATCTAGATTTTTTGAATTTTTGACTCTCCAGTGGGGTGCAAATGATATTTTCATTTCTCAAACCCTTTTGTATTCCATTGACTTTCCAATGGGGTATGAAAGAGAATGATAAAAAACTCTCGTGTTCTTTTGGTCTTCCATAAGGGTGCGAAAGATATTTTGATTTTCAAAAATATTAAAAACTTGATTTTTTCATTCAAAATAATAAATTTGTTTCATAAAATTTTATTTTTAAGTATGGGAATTATAATTAAATATTGAATATTTAAATTGAATAAAAATAAAAAATTTATGTTAACACACGATTAATAGGTACCAATTATCAAGCATCACGAGAAAGTTTATCCTTATTTGTGATTGTAGCTGACACCCGAGCCCTTTCAAGTGATTTCTAGCATGAGCCCAGACCTCAAAGTTTGTTTTAAGGGTTTTGTATCCCTCAAAATGTGAATGCTAGTAGGTGACCAATCTCACCTGGCCAAAATAGATTGGTAGTGACTCAAAAATAAATAGTTGTTTCATAACAATTATTTAGGATTAAGTCGAGTAAGTGATTCATCTCGACAACTCAGACGTTAAACATGAAAAATAAAAAATAATATTAATATGATATGGCCCCTAAAATAAAAGAAAAATAATGATGTATAGGAATAGGGAGTATATCTGCCATTTTAAGTCAAACTAGTTAGGATTCATATCTAGGCCATGTTAAACAAACAGATGGCCGCTTGGCTTTAATGCTAATGGGAGATTGTTAATGTAAGCCCTGCAAGCTAATTGTTGTGGCTTGTAAGGCATTAGCATTTAGTTATTTCATGTAATCAAATATTATATTCTAATTAATGTTATAGATGTGTTTCTTTATCCATAAGATTTTACTGAGTAATCATAATAAATATCTTATATAGATAAAGCCAATGAAACATATTGTCATTGCAAGGGAAATTATAAAGAGTTACACTTATGAGATCCCTATGCATCAAAGCCATGTTTCTAAAAATGTTCCTGGCCATCAGCTTGTCAAAAGAGGGCATTGACAATACATAAAGATTGGTTTATGCAAGCCTTCATGCAAAAGATGCATGCAACTGATCTCATAAGTTTAAATATGGAGATACTTAGGGACATCATATGGGTATTTGTTATGGTAACAAGTTCATAACATGACCCACTATGGGAGTTCCATTTGGTATTTCACTCAAGTGTTTATGGAAATACTATCACGTGTCAATAGTGTAAGAGGTCCTTAAAGTTATGACTCCAGGTCCACAATAACAATGCTTATGGTAGGGTGGTTTTAGGTATGCCATGAATCATCTGGTAGGTGAATAAGTGGTCTAGAGAGTAGTCATCACCCTAAGTAATATAAGGAGACATATCTTGCATGTACTTAGCTCGTGTTAACTCAAGGTTCTTGACCAAGGCAATACTAATTATGGAGTTAACACATAGGGGTTGCATACTAATATGGAATTATCTAAGAGTAGACACTGAACCATGCTATTGCTAATTCGTGGATATCTAATGAAAAGATATTTACTACATTGAGATATTGTACATTGAAGGGCTTGTCAAAACCATATTGAACCTCCTCCCATGTTGGGTGGCTATGATGCATAGTTGATGGCAATCTGTTTCTATGTAAATATGAAATATTCTTTTGGATTATTTTTATATTTATTGCCAATATGATAGAGGCTTAATGGATCACACATATAAGGGTGATTGTTGAAATTAAATTAAGACTGAGCTTATAATGTCTAATACAAGTAATGGTTACTTAGGCCTAATATGAATAAGTTCATATAGGCCAGAGGTAAAATTGTAATTTTTGAAGAATTAAAATTTTAAACCCTAGGCTATATAAACCCATGTTTGCCTCCCTCATTGTAGAATAATGGCTTGAAAATTTCAGCCAAGAAGACCTTAGAAAACTGAATTGCTTTTTGGCCTAGAAACCCTAACAAGCATTACATTATTCTTGTTTCCTAGGAAAAATTTTTTAATTTCTTATCTTAGTTTGATTATAGAATCAAGGTCTTCTAAGTACAAAGAAAGATTTATTGAAATCTAAGTTGTTAGCATGGCTCTTGGCAATAAAGTTATGGATAATCGTTAAAGGCTGGATGCTCATAGAGCTTTGGTTTACGATAACCAGGCTCAGTGTTTCTTATAATTGGGTCATGAAATCACTGAAAGACTTCTCAAGATTAAGATATGTGAATTTTGAATAGTTCGTTAGGTTTCTTAATCTAAAAATTAATTAAGATCATGCAAAGTGATCTTGTTTAGGGAGTCTTAGATTATCTGTATTGTTATGCTTTCACTACCATATTTATAAGTTATTTTGTAAATTTTTGTAATCTGATTACTTGCTACCCCAAGATTTCCTACACATATACAATTGAAAATAAGAAAAAACAAATGCATATATGTGAGATTAGTTGGTATCAAGTATTGGGCATCAAGGAGGGATCGAGTCCTTACCTATAATCGACTTCGAAGCCTAATTTTATAGATCTCTAGTATTTGCAGGCTATAAAATCACTCCTTTAGAGTTTCGTAGCTCTTTAGTGAATGATTTTAATAGAATATCAATCACACCTAGCCAAAACAGATCAATGGTGACTCTTTAACCTAGTCACTCTCATATTCTAGTATGAAAGGTTTGGACAAGCAATTTGTCTGATCGACTGGGCCCTACGATGATTTGAAGTGTTGTCTGCTCTAATTTATTAAGGTTTGCATCTCGATATATTACAACAGCATTTTGGCAACTCGACTAAGGACATTAGAGAGTCATGCCTTAAACTAGTCACATGTTATCCGAGTTTCGATGTTCTCGATCTTAGTCAGTATTCAATAAGAACCTCCTTAATATTTATCATTGTGATTGTTAGATTGATTGATTGATTGATTATTATGGTATTATTCTGTGCACTAACCATGTTGCAGTGCTTAAAATAAAAATCCAAAATGTTGTACTTTGTTGTAAAAATAAGCCAAATGATTTATATATATATATATATATCTCATATGATGATCCAAGTTTAGAGTTTTTCCTAACACACATTGCAATAGCATATGCATTAGTTTCTCTGCCAAGTACTATGCCAAGGGAGATACAGGACCTGTTTTAGGATATATGGGGTTATTAACTAATTGTGCCGAATTAACAAATATGGTTGGCCAAAGCCCTCTAGGTGCATGATTTTTGTTTTCATGATTCATCTGTATAACAATGAGTAGCGTACACACCCGAATCAAACCTATTCCATTAAGCCTGCTATAAGCCTAAAAGATCAAGGTGCTTTGATTGTCCTTACTAGGTAGAAGGAATGATTTGGGGACCGCATGCGTTGGAGGTCCTTAAACATTCATCTAGTGAGCCATAAGAGCCAAACTCAATTAACCATGTTCGAAATTCTAAATGAACCTAAAGTCTAGGTTTAATCGAGAAACACTACTAACCTTCTTCACTTTTTTTAGTCTAGATCCTAAGTGGTGTTAAACAAACTTTATCACTTGGGATATTTACCATCCTACCAATATGAGCTTATATTTACATTTGATTATAACTTGTCGTTTAGTTATTGGGTTGATGGCTAAAACATGTTTGAAATATAGAATCAAGCTGAGGTGAACAAACACCTTAAAGTTTTGCATCGCGAATGTGATAATGTTGAGAATGTTTGAGCATACTGTTATGCTGTTGGATGAATGGCTAATGTGACACTAGAAACATCATATATTTCAGTTTTTAAAAAAGTGTCCTAAAAAGGAATCAATGCCCTAAATGTGAATCATGTATCAATAGGGCTAGTCTTTTAGAGTCTGCTTATAGGGTACATACCTTAATATCGAAATAAAAGCATCCCTTCAATTCTAAGAGGCTACGAAGCTTGAGAATGAAATTTTCAACACCATTTAGAAAATCTAAAATATTTTATTGTATTGTGTTCTTATTCCTTATGTAACTAACCTGTGATGTTGTTTTGCTTTGTTTGTTTTGTATGCATCAAGGCATTATTGTTAGTTCCTTAGGTAGATAATAATGCTCATGCATCACACTATAAAAAAAGATATTAATTGTTCACCTCAAACGTATAGTAATGCCTTGAAGTTTTTCTAGTGTAATTTTTGCTTAATAATGAGTTTCATGTGCTGCATTAATAGCACAATGGCACTCATTTGCATAATGCACACACTATTTAATAATATGCATCCCATGAACCCTGAGATGGATTTAGAGTTTGATTTGATAAAAGGTTTTTTTTAAGAGTTTCCCCTTGAAATTGGAGGTATTGAAGTCATTAGGGACTGTCAAGCATGGATGGTAATCCATCTACAATGTGTAAGAGAATATGATTAAAGTTCAAGAGGAGCTTAAGCAATAGTTAGCCAAGATAATGGAGTTGATAACCATTTTCGCTAGAGAAAAAAACAAGTCGGGAAATCAAATGCGCGAATTGAAATAGGTGATCTGAAGGATAAACAAGGTGAACCAATCAACGTACCATAGGCAAATTATGTTGTGTCTCAGTCAAAATGCCATAAGCTTTTTCATTTATTGAATCTACTCTTCTAGTATATGTGAACCTAGTAGCGACAATATAGCAAATGTCTAGTAAAATGGGCTAAATAGGGAGTTTATTCCGGTTAATCCATTGGGGCTTGATCTTCACAATTCTGTGAAATTCGAAAAGCCATTCGAACAGGCTATAAAAAATTAGTTACAATTGCAAGTGACAGAGAAGAGATTAAAGGCTACTGAAGGTATCGACAAGTTTGGGATTGTAAACTCTAGAGAACTAGGTCTCATGTCTAGTTTGGTTATCCCTCATAAATTCAAAGTTTGGATTTTGAAAAGTATAATGGAACTACTTGTCCAGTTGCTTACATAAGGATATTTTGCCATAAGATAACGAGGCACGAGAAGAATGATAAATTCTTGATCTATTGTACCATAATAGTTTAGCCAATGTTGCAGCTCAATGGTATATTGGATTAGAAAGGATAAGATTTAACATGGTTGAACTTAGCTCGACCTTTCTTGGATCATTATAAGCATGTAACGGATTGGGCTCCAAATAGGTTGTCATTGTAGTATATAGAGAAGAAGCCCAGCAAAACATTTTGATAGTATGCATAAAGGTGGAAGGATAAAGCTACTCGGTGCATCTAGTATTGGCCGAGAAAGAGATCATAGTCTACATTTTAGAGACATGGCCTAGTCATTTCTATTATAACCTTGTACAGAATGCTACCAAGATTTTTGTTGATATTGTTGTATCCAAGGAAATTATTGAAAAGGCAATTAAGATTGGAAAGCTTCAAGAAGGTAAGACACTTATGCCAAAGAGAATGGGGTGTAAGAGGAAGAGGTCCAAGCCATAATGGGAAGCTTTGCTCCATATCCTCAAAACCCTACATACCAGTAGTTCTACTCCTCCAAGGTTATTACCTCTCAAGCTTTACATCAGTACCCAATAACATCTCAGTAAAATTACCTAGCAAACTTTCTACCATATAGACTTACCTAGGGTCCACCAACGAATATGTTACGTTAAGGGTAGTAGAAAAGTGTCAAGAAAAGGGACCAATTTTAGCTGCTCCCTATCTCTTTTTAGAGTTAGTGGCTCTACTCGTTAAAAACCTACTCCTCACTAGAGTTCTTGTGAAGCCCATTCAACCACCATACCTGAGTTGGTAAAATGAAAATGCATATTATGATTATCATTATGGGATTCAGGGAGAATTGCATATGCCTGAAAAGGAAGGTTCAAGTGCTAATCAATGTTGGATGATTGGATATGGATGCCATAATGAAAAATGATGCTTAAAAGGTTAAGAATAGTTAGTTGTGCATTTGAGGGAAAACAAAGAGATTTGATGGTTGAAATGTTTTATAGTAAGAACTTTTCTCTCTAGCTTGGCATCTTTTATTTAAAGCATGCATGATTTGAAATGTTTGATAGAAATAAATTGGGGTACACCTAGTTCAGAGATTTGAGTGTGAAAATTGACAAAATATTTTCTAAAAAAAAAAATTTTTTAAGAAAGCATAATAATCTAAAGTCTCGTATATATTGATAAAAACTGTTACGAATGAACCTATTCCCTGACATTGATTTTTTAGACTTTGATCTTGAATCGATTGCCTAAAAGACCTATAACTTCAGTGAATTAATTTTGAATTTCACTAGCTATGATGGCTCCAAAACAACCAATAAGGTGAATGCCTTGACCTAGGCTAAGAGTGATAGAATAGATTTTTTGTAATTCATGGATTGCTTTAGAAATTGAATGGATTAGATATTCTGGTAAAGGTCTTAAAACTATGGTAACTTAGGCTAGATTGTGCTAAAATTTACCTTTCTTTCTGGCTATTGAAACGGGAACCTCTTGGTCATTGTTTTTGAAAATCATTTTGCATCTTGGGGCATGATGGGTCAATAACACAATATTTTTTATTAGGAAACCATGTAAGCCTATTTCTTTCATACCACTTTGAATAGTGTAACATTAAGGATTCACCTTTTTGAGCTATATTCTTTTTGAACTACCCAAAGTCAAAAATTTTCTATCAATTGAACATAGGATGCCTCAAGTAGACTATCTTCTCGGTATCCCCTAATTATTCATTAGTGATGAACCGAAAAAAGATACGCCAAATATTTTGGAGAGAAAAAATTAAGGCATGAATATTAGGGCATGAAAAAATTTTAAAAATTGAAAAAAAATGAATATTGAATGCAACATCATGTGATTGGATGCTTAAGATTGTCTGAAAACTATGTTTTGAAGAATGACTTTTTTGCTTATGTAGTTATGCTTAAGATGGCATATCACCTTCTTTCACCATCCTTTCTCAGGTGCAGAAGTTATTTCCCTGGCTTACACCTTTTGAGCCTAATGAATTATTTCTTTTTATAAATCCTAATCAACGATCACCCTCGACACTAGAGTGCATGGGAAAAGAAAATCCCTTTAAAAAATGTAAGGGTAGATTTCTCATATATAGTTTTACAAAAGGCCCAACAAATTAGGGCAAAGTCAAAAGTGGACCAAGTTTTCAAAATGTAGTATTCCCTACATAAAAGAAAAATAAAGAAAAAGAAAAAGAAAAGTAAAAAGTGAAAGCACAAGCAAAAGCTCACAAAAAGCAAAACAAAAGAAAAATGAAAAAAGAAATAGATAAAGAAACCAAGATAAAGTGTGGTCTAAAAAAATAGAAGGAATGAAAGCCTTCTTAAGAAGAAATGATCCTTGATCTTGTCACGTTTAAGCACTTAATTTAGGCCTATATCCCTTTCCTTTTAAAACCCAAACCATGGCTTGCATTACATACCAAGAAAAGTCTATTTCAATCAAGTATAACTATTGAGCTGAGGAGCCTATTCTTCAAGAAATTGTCTTTTGGATAGATTTGAGTATTGCTAAGAACATGATGAAACAAAGACAAAAAAAATAAAAAAAAAAAAAGAAGGAAAGAGTTGAACTCTAGGGTGAAAATCGAAAAACTGGCTGTATGGAGCAAAATAGAAGAATTTTTTGTGTCACTTATTAGATTATTAAGATTTTGTCAAGAAAAAAAAAACTAGGACACCCAAAATCCTTGAATATCCTAAGGTGTTGGCTCTCGTTTGGAAAGATTGACTTGAAAAGTTAAATCTTTTTACTTTTCCAAAGCTATACTTTAACCGTAATATTGTCACAGCCAATATTAGTGCCAATTTGGTTATTGATAGAGGGACTTCTATGAGATTATCGATATTGTTTGATTTCTAAGAAATTCATGTTTTGTAAAAATTGATCCATTTGGGAGCCTATGACAATAAGGCACATATTTTTTTTCACAAAACGTTCTTGGACCCATCAATGTCTTCTTGTATTAAACCCTTCAACCAAATCTGTGAAAGGCTGAATTACTATTTAGGGAATTTTTAGCGATTGATTATCACTCTTTTAAAGACTCGAGTATTATGTGCTTTTGGGGCAATGTTTTTCAAAGTCAATTTTCTTTGAATAAGGGTTTTAACCAAATGTATTTTTCAAAGAAGTGTTTGTTTTAAGAAAAGGATGTCATGAATAGAGGCACGTGTTCTCTAGAATGAGGGGTAAAAGACTATAAGGAATTGCGTTTCCTAAATATAAAGACTAGAAAAGAAAAGCTATGGCATGGATTTTTTATAATAGTGTGGAAACCATTGTGGAAATGTTATATGATTAGAAAGAAAATGATCTTTTCTAAAGCATTAAAAGTTTAGGGTGCATTCTTTTAAAAAAATTGATAAGGAAAGTTGATCCAAACCTGAGTATATTGATGATTTTCTATTTCAAAGCATTGATATTTTGGGGCAAGGAAAGGAGTGAGATGAATACTAATGTTTCATCTTATGAAATTAAGAGAGAAAATTCTTGAAAATTTTTTAACAAGTTGGAATTTATTAAAAGGTCTTATTTGATTTTAAACCACAAATGGAAAGTACTTGGAAGAAAATGAGATAGCTAGCCTATTTGAAGAAGCATTGGCTTGACGTATTCACATTGCATGACATTCATTGTATACCATACATAGTATCACATGGCAATGTTTGTGGCATTGCATAACATTCGTATTATCCATTGCATCGCTTGTCAAAAGAGAAACGAACCAAAATTTTTGGCTTTATAGGTGTCATTACCCTTTACATGTGTATCATGCCATATGCATCATTATTCATTGATTATAAGGCATTTTATGGTTGCACCATTAGTGAGTAATTGCATTTGCTTCACACTCATTATGATTATTACGTTTGTACTGTGAAACAATGGTGCTGCTCATATAAGGTAATCTTTAGGCTAGTTTCATACAAGCCATTTTTTAAACCTTAATTTCATCTAGGTTATCTTTAGGTTTCTAGTTCCATCCAAGTTATTTCTTGGAACCTTGGTGTCATCCAGGTTATCTTTAGGTTTTTGGTTCTGTCTTGGCCATTTCTTATAACTTTGGTTTCCTCCTAGTTATTTTTAGGTTTCTAAATTCACATAGGTTGTTTCTTTGAACCTTGATTTCTTCTAGGTTATCTTTAGGTTTCTAGTTTTGTCCAGGCCATTTCTTCAAACCTTAGTTTCCATCTAGGTTATTTTTAGGTTTATGGTTTTGTCCAGGTCATTTCTTTGAACCTTAATTCTACCCACATTGTTTTTAGGTCAATTTCATCTTAGCTATCTTTAAACCTTGGTTTTGTCTAGGTTTTTCTCAAGTCGATTTCATTCAAACCATCTTCAAACCTCAAATTCATCTAGTTCCATCCAAGTTATTTCTTGGAACCTTGGTGTCATCCAGGTTATCTTTAGGTTTTTGGTTCTGTCTTGGCCATTTCTTATAACTTTGGTTTCCTCCTAGTTATTTTTAGGTTTCTAAATTCACATAGGTTGTTTCTTTGAACCTTGATTTCTTCTAGGTTATCTTTAGGTTTCTAGTTTTGTCCAGGCCATTTCTTCAAACCTTAGTTTCCATCTAGGTTATTTTTAGGTTTATGGTTTTGTCCAGGTCATTTCTTTGAACCTTAATTCTACCCACATTGTTTTTAGGTCAATTTCATCTTAGCTATCTTTAAACCTTGGTTTTGTCTAGGTTTTTCTCAAGTCGATTTCATTCAAACCATCTTCAAACCTCAAATTCATCTAGGTAGTTCTCAAGTCAACTTTGTTTTAGACTATCTTTAGACCTTGATTTTGTATAGGTTATTTTCAAATCAGTTTCATCTAGACTGTCTTTGAACCTTGGTCTCATCCAAGTTCTTTTTTTATGCTGGTTTCATCTAAGCCATTTTTTTGAACCTCGATTTTATCCAGGTTGTTTTTTGCTGGTTTCATCAAAGCCATTTCTTTGAACCTCATTTTTTCTAGGTTGTTCTTAGGTTAGCTTCATCAGAGCTATTTCTTTAAATCGAGGTTTCATCTAGATTATTTTTAGGCTAGTTTCATTAGTCCATTTCTTTAAGCCTTGATTTCATCTAAGTTGTTTTCAAGTTGGTTTTGTCCAGATATCTTTAAACCTCAATTTCATCTAGGTTGTTAATAGGTCGATTTCATCCAGGTTGTTAATAAGTCAGTTTCATCTATGTTGTTTTTAGGCTATTTCTTTGAATTTCAATTTCATCCATGTTGTTTTTAGGCTAGTTTTGTCTGGGCTATTTCTTTAGACCTCAATTTCATCCAAGCTGTCTTTGGCTTGGTTTTGTTCAGGCTGCTACTTTAAGTCTTGGTTTCGTCCAAGTCATCTTTTAGTCTAGGTTTCACTCAATGTCATTAGATTTAGTCTTGGTTTCACCTAAGGTCACCTATTTCACTTTTGGTTTCACCCAAGGTCATTTGTTTGAGTCTTGGTTCCATCATAGGTTGCTTTTTGGCCTTGGTTTCATCCAAATTATTTTGGTGTTGGTTTTATAATGTTTTAAGTCATGAAAAACCCTTTAAAGTTTATTTTCATATAAATGTACCGATACACCATGTGTATGTATCGATACAATGCTTGGTAGTATCGATACAAGCTTGGAATGTATCGATACATGGCTTTTCCAATGGTCATATTTTTGTACAAATACAGGCAATGTATCAATACACACCAAATGTATCAATACAATTTGATAGGAATGACTAGGAATCATTCAAGTGAAGCCTCAAACGGCTATATTACTCCACCAATCGTTCCTAATGACCATATTCATGACCAAGAGATTAAGCTTAGAGTCATATTTTTCATGAGCAAGATAATGACCATATTCATGATCAAGGCTATAAATAAGCCTCTCCAACACCTTCAATAAGATATCGAACCAAGAGATTAAGCTTAGACTCATATTTTTCATCTCTTTCATATTTCTAAGTTATTTTTCGCGTATAAGATTAATTCTTCATATCCATTCTTATATTGTATATTTAGAATTATCATCCTTTATGCTTAAACTCCTGTAAACACCTAGCCTTTAAGGTTTATTTTACATCAAAATCTTTGTAAAAAAAGAGATTCCTACTTAGCCATTGAAAAGTAGAGAAGAGTTCTCTCTTAGCCACAAAAGATAAGGGTAGAGGTTGCTATCTTATCCTAGAAAGATAAGGAGCGTAATGGTTATATACTATCTTTGAAAGGTAGACAATTCAAGTTAGTGAATTGGATAAATACAATGCAAGTGAAACCAAGGTAGAGGATGTAGGCAATTAAGGTCAAACCTCCCTAAATACTTGATTTTGCTTTTTTTCCCTAGTTCTTTAATTGTCTTTTTATTATATACTAACTTGCACTGCAAAGATCATTATTAGATTTTTCAATTTTATCAAAGTTTTAATTTTCGAAAAGGTTTTTGAGAAATCAATTCACCCCTTCTTGATTTCATTTACCACTAAAAGGTCTAACATAAACTAGCAAATTATAAAATAAGTTATATACAAACAAATTTTAATTAGAAAATCATGTGTAAAAAAATTGGAAGTAAGGAACTAAATGAAATTTATGTGCAAAAAGTACCAATTGAAAATTTCATGAAAAAATTCAAATAGGGAGGACTAGCTAGAAACAACAAATGTTGAATTAAAATTCATGTAGTTAAAGGGTTATTAAAATTTCTGATGTGATAAAACTCAATCAAGAATCTAATCATGTAAAATTCTATTTAAAAGACCATAAGGAAAATTTTGAATTGAGGAAATTGATGTGAAAAATTTTACTTGGGAACTAAATGGAAGAAATTAAGTTAGAAGGATTAGACTACAAAGAATAAAAGTTAGACTAAAATCCCTGTATTCAAGTAATGAATTAAAATTTCACAAGATAAATCCATTTAGGAATTTAATCATATAGGAATTCTAATTAAAAACCCTACAATAAAAAATCTGAATCAAAGAAATTAATGTGGAAAAGTTTATCAACGAAAATTTTAGTGAAAAAAAAGGAATTTAAAAAATCTTTAAAGAATTAAAATAATTTTTTTCTTGCAAAGAAATTAATTAAAAGCCCATGAAGGTTTTTAAAATTTCATACACTAAAGAAGTTGATTTTCATGCTAAGAAAAAGAAGTTACTGGGAATTTCCACATATACACATCCTAGGTAAGATATTCCATACATATTTCACACTAAAATATTTGAAAAATATCTCAGGTATTGAATTATAATTAGAAATTAAAATTCTATATTTAAAATATGGCTAAATAGGAAAATCTCAGACATAGAAAAGATGACTAGAAGCTCAAAACTTGTAAAAAGTTTAGGAGAAAAACCGAAAAAAAAATTCTATACTTGAAAAAAATGAGAATCGAAATAAAATTCAAATATAAAAAATAAATCAAGCTAAAAATGTTGAATTGAAAATGTCTGCTAATTTTAAAAATAAAAAGCCCTATCCTTGGAAAAAAATTACGAGAAAATCTTCATGAAGAAGGAAATTCAAGTAACAGTCCAAAATATTAAAAAAAAAGATTAATTCAATAATTTGACAATTCATAATATAAATGCGAATATGAATATATTCTTTACAATTTTGAAATTTTTAAAAGTGAGTATCAAAACAAATACCCTTCAAGTATCAGTAAAAATATATTACAACCAACTCATGAAATTGGAAAAAAAATCAAAATCTTTTGGAAGAATAAGAAATTTGACGTGAGCACCATATTTAAAAATAAATCCTATAATTTAAAAAAAAAAAAAAAAAAAAACCTTAAAAATGAATTTTTTTCTCCAAAGTTCATATTTTTTAATTGGGTTTACTCTACAAACGTTGAAACTGCAATTCCTTCGCCAATGCATGCTAGTGGTCATCAAAATATGATTGAATAATCTTCAGAACATCTATCCCTCAAGAGTCAATTGCCCATTTCTCAATCTCAAATATTTCGAATGGTTGGAAAGAAAATCCAAATGAAATTGAGTATCTACAATTGTTAATCAACTAATAGATTAAAAGAAAGGGGAAAAATAATTATCTACATCTTTAACGGACCAAGATGTTCCCAATATAAGCGAAAGATCGATTTTAATTACAATTTACGGGAAAAATCAAATGTCAATTAAGTAATATCAACATTTCCATTTCAATTTTCATTCCATCCCATTCCCATCCAACTCTTGGAACTAAAGTTTACTCTCAAATGCCTTAGCCTGAGTACTAATGTCGTACAGAATTCAGGAACCCCCGTATCGCATTTGCTAAAATTAAAGAAAAATTTCGTACAGCTAGGACTAAGCTACTGACTCTAAAATTAAATCTACAGGGAATAGGAATATGTGTAGGCATTCCAAATTTTCAACCAAAAACGGGAGGGACAGGCTGCACTGAGCACTCACTGGGTTGCGATATATATGTAATTAATTAATTCCCTTCGATTCTATTTCATGGCATTGCATTTACAAGAACGGCTTTTAATGGTTGGCAGGCTGCAGAAAAGAAAAGCACAAAGAGACTTCGTTGTTTTTAAAGAGGCTCAAGAGCTCCTCCACTTTTTAGTCTTTCCATCCGTGCCTGAAGCCCAGACAATGCCTTCTCATCCATGGAGAGTACACCTCCGCCTCCTTGTCTGTGTCTTTGTCCTTGTGCAGGATGATCTAACAATAATGTAGGGACTCCAAGATTTAAGGTGTCATTTACAGACATCCCATCACCTGCTGCTACTTGCATACTCTTCATTCTTTCTCTTATTGCATCCAACGTGCTGCTGCTTACTGCACTCCCAACAAATACCCTTCCATTGTAAAACATCCTTCAAACAAAACAATAAGAAAAGCAAACGCAACACAACACCACACAACAGTCAACAGTCAGTCAATTACCCCCACTCATAAACCTCTCATTTCTTTGGTCTGCCATCACATTTTCAGGGGCAACAGCTCTTGTATTTATGCCATTACCAGCCCTGTAGTCTTCAGTATATGATGGTGGCAAATTCAAATTTGTTGCTTCAGGTTTTGTACTTAATGACTTAGAATCATTTAAAGTCTCTACTGGAGACAGAGGGCCAAATTCGGGTGATGAAACACTAAGAGCAGACGGGGGAGGGGTTGACAACGGCAAACTTGAAGGAGTCCTTCCTGCAGCTGCATTCTTCTCCATCTGCAATGCAGGTAAAAACTCATTAGCAAGCACAACATCAGCCATTAAATTTTACTCACCAAAAGCGTAACAATACAAACCTGAGCTAAGCCATCTCTAATATAAGTGCGAAATGCCTGACTAGCATTTTGGAGCTGAGCAAAAATATCAACCTAAAACAAATATTAAAAAAAAAAAATCAGTCTCCATACTTTTCTTAGCTACCTTCGGTATGGATACTAGAAACTATGTTAATTACCTTGGGGTATAGCTGAGTGATGCGATAAAGTTCATAAAGACCAATGGTGCATGTTTGCTTATCACCAATTTTCTTGAATATTGCTGCAAGTTCTTGCTGCAAGAAGAAATAGTTTAATGGAAAGGGAGAAACAGAGTCTAAGGACCAATAAATATCAATAATAGAAACATCGACCAAGGACAATCACAACTTTAGTTATGGACAAATATTAGGTACAAAAATAATAGAATACTTTTAACTGGGCATCAGCAGAATTTGCGGCAGCTGCTGGATTGTTGGGTCCAGAATCACCCCAATTAGTTTGAGCAGGGGCAGCTGATGTCAACATTCTTGCAGCAGCTAAAGTCTGTTAAATTAAGCATAAGGGATACTGGCAGTTAAGAAAAGATGCTGCCATTTACAAACATAAGAAAGTCGGAATAGTCATTATTAAATTTAATACCTCAAGATTGAGATCAATATAGGCAAGAATAATTGGTTGAGGCTTCATGTCTATGGGCACCAAAGATAGGTGACCCTTTATTGCAGCCCCTCGAAGCTTGACAAGTTCATGTAGAACAGTTTTTACCATTCGCAATGGTTTATCATCAGCTCCAGCTCTTTAAGTGGAACCATAAAGGAAGAAAGATAAGATAATTGGTTTATCAATTCAGGACCAAAGATAAAAGCTAGCATTCAACACTTAGAGAAGGAAAAAGAATAATAGTGGGTTTAAGACATGCCTTCTTCGGATTTCTTCCATCCCCAATTCTTGCAGATAGACATGAATACTTTGAAGGATGCGGTCAAGATCAACATCATAAATAGTGCTTTGAAGAACCTGCATCCCAGTAAATATAATTGACGGTATCACGAAATTAAACTAGCGAACAACCAAAAGCACAATCGTGTACAGATGAATACATAAATTCCTATGGCATAAAATGAAAGAATTTTCTTCAACATATGCCACAATTAGAAGAAATTTTCTTATCAGTTTAATTGAATGATCTCTATCATTCTGTCTCTAAATAATCACAGAATATATAAATTTTCCGTTTTTCAATCCCAAATTATCATATTTCGTCATCAAGTACTAACAAAGAAATTCCTTCGAACCTTCCGGGTTTAACATCAGAAAACGATTAGATAAATGATCTTAATTACATCATAGCCAACATAAAAGGTCTCCTCGCAAGTGTACAAATCACACTAGGCACAACTGATGCAACAAAATTCTTTTAAGATGGATTACTAAGCTGGCGAATGCTATTCATGGCAAGAAATCTTGAGGCAAAAAAAAAAAAGAAAAACTGGACAGTTTAATTTTTGGTACATGGATAGCAACATAAAAAAGATACTCTTAACAAAAGAATTTGTCAACAAAAATATTATTCGAAGGGAAAATTAAGTTGCTTTAATGGATAGAGGCAGCTTTAAGGATTGGCACTTTATTCATACACAGCATTGTTTCAGACCCTGAATGTTCCTAGAAGCACAAAGAATTGAGCATTGCCTTTGTGAGTTTAATAAGGCATTTGACAACCAGATCAGAGAACTTCTGATTTCTTGCAGCAAAAGTTTCATTTGATGCAGGCAAACGCCATCTTGAAAGATCTAGAGGATGCAAGAGATTAATCAGGATAACAAAGGATGAGGTTCGATCAGCATTATCCTGCATTTACGATCATCAGTTAAAAACCAAGGAAGAAGATACATAAATTTGAAGTAAAAAAGTAAGAATTTAAAAGAAGTTCAACCAAAATTTTAAGCATCA
Organism: Adansonia grandidieri; assembly: GCA_038382065.1. Taxonomy (NCBI): domain Eukaryota; kingdom Viridiplantae; phylum Streptophyta; class Magnoliopsida; order Malvales; family Malvaceae; genus Adansonia; species Adansonia grandidieri. The sequence continues at coordinate 9,676,867 of JBBYHK010000014.1, read as the reverse complement.
AGACATTCAAAGCTTTCAGAAGTTGGCTGCCATCATCCATGTGGGGAACCCTTTCATCCAGAAGCCATAGCAGAAGTTCAGTAATAAGATCGTCAAGTGTGTTTTCCTTGACAGCATGTGCAAGTCTCTTATTTTGAAATGTCTGCCAATAAATTTTCAAAAGAATTAGTTTTTGCAACAAAACATACAGTAATACCAAGTTTCTTCTTTAAAAAAAAAAAAAAAAGAAAATTTAATAACTGCTTAGAGCAGAGCAACATAAAACAACTTTTTGGAGTTAATGAAATTATCAATTTGATACCTAGAGAGAATATTTACAATTGAGTACTCTAACATTCATTCCATTAAACAGATTCTACCCCTCACTAACTCCATTAGTCGAACGGATGACATGTCCAAAAATACCCAACCAGAATGTGTCATGCATCAAGTAATGTCACATTACTTAGTTTAGGGAAAAGAAAAACAAAGGAGGGTGACCTTGAAGAAAAAGGGAAGGGGAGGGAAGCAAATAGAGAAAGGGTAAGGCTGGTCCGTGCTAGTCTGGTTGCTGCAAGCCAGATTGGTGCTGGTCACCTTCTTCCCTCTCTTTCCTTTCTTTACCTCTTCCCAATTTCCCTTTCTGTCAATTCATTTTTTTGTCAAAACTTTTTTATTTTTAAAATTTTAATTTTTCATATTTTTACTTTAAATTCCAGAAATAAGAAAGTCAGTAAAAATTTGACACATGACACGTGCTTATTTGCTTGGACACATCACACGTTTGATCAACATAGTAAAATTTGCAAACAGATGAGCATTGGATCAAGTACCTAAATATGATTTTTTTTTTTTTTTCTTTACGAGGCAAATCAACAATTTCACCGTACTCGGTTACCAAATGTGTACCCTTCTCTTTAATAGTTTTGGTCTCCCAGAAAAACGAGGAAATATACAATCCCCCAAACACAATCCCAGATTCTATTAGAAAGGTTACTAGTACTTTAGATCATAAATTTACCTGCATAAGCGTGTTTAGAACATATTTACAAGATCTTGACGATGCTCCAGTCAAACTGAAGTCAAAAGTATTGGCTACCTATTAAGTGAAGACAGAGATGGAAAGATTATAAAACAGAGGAAACACATGTAAGTCTAATAAAATTAAACTATTTATTGCTATGCATAAGGAACTCAATGCTTGAGGAAATTAATAATCATATCAATGAAACTATGAAGTTTGATTGCCTTATTTGCCAAGCATGAAACGAGTCTATCGGCATCCTTCATTAGTTCATCCATCAAATTGCCTTCTGGGTTATTAGTGGCCTGTGTTAACTCATGGCAGACAACCTTCATTCCTTCAACAGACTGCAACAAAAAATGTATCTGATGCTAAGAACATGGTTCTCATTCAAAAGGTGAACACATGCAATATGTATTAGAAAGCAATCATGACTTAAAACAAGCAATAACTAAAAAAAGAAGAAAATGTCAAGCATGAATCAAAACATGATTGATAAAATTTTAATGTTGCTTTGCAGTACAGATCCAGCGAGAGGTACAACTAGAACATGACTGGTTTATAGTCAAAGGCAGCATTGCAGCAAATATAAAACGAGGTCATAATCTCATAATCACTCGATTAGAGTCATTGGCAAACTACAAAAATATATATATAACTAACTCATACAAGGAAAGCCTACCCACCTACCCAAGAGGCTTCATCTGATTCAACAACAGGTTGTGCCAGAGGCATCCTAGAACTAATCAAAATCAGAAATATGAAAAATTCAATTCTTAACACTAATAAACAGAAAAGAATATCTAGGCTTTATGAGATAGCCATAAGGCACTTATAATTTGTTGCTTCATTACCATTAAACATATTCCTTACGTACATGTCCAACCATTTTGAAGCAAAATGGATTGCGCAAAGTAAGTTTCAAATCAAGATGGTTTTCTGACTAGGCAGCTTTGTCCCCTCTTATTAGGTGGGCAGAAATCATATTAAAAAAGAGAAACAATTATCATTAGACAAAGTCAGAAACCTGCTCAGGAGAACCAAAAGAAATGATATCAAGAGCTTCATTCCAGTTTGTGGGGCCATTGACACCAACAAGCACATGAGGCATTAAATGTCTCTCCATGTTAAGGTCAGGTTGCACATAGCTTTTCCTGAGGTTTTAAAACATCAAAAAGAATGTTAAGAAGGAGATCAACATGAATAAATCCATCAAAGTGAAAGCACAGTCCACGATTTAAAAAATGTCACAAAAATGTGATAAAAATCAATATAACCTTGCAAATATTAACCTGGAAACAGATTGTGAAACTTCAAAACTCTGCTCCGCTAAATCAGGCCTGGGAAAAAAAAGAAGGAAATAATGATTAAAAGCTGAACAATTGAAGTAAACTACCACATGTTAAAAAAAGTTCAGGTATAAAGAAACTAAGGGCGGGCCCAGGCGTATCTTATATCTGCCATGTCAGCTATACATACAACAAATAAAGTTGTGCTACACTAAAAATTAGTCATGCAAAATGAAATGGGGATCATACCTTTCACCAATCTAAGTACAGCCATTAAACGATAATGTGAATTAAATTGACATGACCATTTGAATAACGTGTCACAAACAGATTAATTGAGCATGCAGCTAACTTTTATAGGAAAAGCTAACCAAATATATGTTAACAACATCATTTGCTTATACAGAAAGTATAACCAGAAATTTTAGAACATGGCACCACATTACGCAAGACAAAACACAATAAGATCAGGTGACAGCAGATTATGAACCATCAAATTTTTTGTTTTTTAGAGAATCAAAGAAATTACCTAAGATTATAGAGTAGGAAATAGTAGACATTATACATAAAACTTGACAGTAGAAGAAGCATACTTTTTTCTTGTAATTTTAATTATTATAACATAACAAAAGCATCAAGTAGCAGCGAAGTATATCCTCATATCGGAAAGATGGCAGAAAGATACCCATTTTCCCTTACAGAACGCCTTAGAGCAGCTCTTGCTTCACCAGGTCGGCCTTCCCTCCTTTTTTCCATCTCTCGGACCTGGCACAACATATTACATTGAAAAGGAAGGAACAGAAACATTTCAAAGAAATTTTAAAAAATAAATAAATAAAAAATCCACTGACCTTCCACTTAAATCTATCATCTAACATGCTTTTTTGAGCATCTGTCAGCTTCCCTACATATCTCCATATGTCCTCACCTAGTCAGACGAAAAGCATCTCAACAACCACAAAACAGAGGAGGAATCCAGAACAGAAATGAGTTGAATAGTCAGCGCAAAGATACAACTTCAAAAGAAAACTCTTAAAAATAACATTTACTTATGCAGCACACAACATTATGTTAGTATGGGAACTGCATAACATCATGGCATACCAATAATCTTATATCCAGTAGCTAGTGTATTTAAGGCAGCTTTCCTAATTTCACCATCTCGTTCTGCTGTCAAGCTTGCAACGAGTTGCAATGATTTCAATTGTCCACCTATCTGTTTAGAAGGGAAAACAATTTATTATTCTTGAAGAAAGAAATGCATGATCGAGAGAGAGTCCAATCCTCTTATTCAGCTCCATCATGATCAATAAAGAAACCAACAAGATCAACACTAAGAAAGAAATGTATGAGAGGGAGACAACCCTCTAACCTCAGCGGCATGATGTTCAATAAAGAAACCAACAAGATCAACACACTCTATCCGAGTACGATTGTTCTTAGAACGAAGGCCATCCAAAATGTATGTGTAACATTTTGTGGCCGAATACATTTGGACTATTTGCTTTGTCAGCTCCCGCATTTTTTCTCGAACTTTTTCAATGTTATGTCCCAACTGCAACCAAATTTAGAAATCAGTAAATATGTGCAACATGCAAATATCAGACCCACATAGAAGTATTATTCAATCAAGTGAAAACTATAAACAATCAAGCTTGGATTGACCAAAAATTCAAGACTCAGCTTGATCTCAACCAATCTTCATTTTCAAACTTGAGGTCAAAATGGAGATGGAATCAAGCTACTCAATCTGAACTCGAATAGGCTCCATGATTATCAAGAGACAGCATGACGAAGCTTGAATTTGCTTTATGTATGTATAAGCATATTACTTATAAAATATACTATTGGATTATTAGCAAGTCAAAAGCTTAACTAGGTTGCCAAGCTGCTGAAGCCAAGTATTAAAATACTCAAACTTGGCTACCTCAACTTGATGGTGAAACAGTAAAGTATTCCTCAATTTAGTCCAGAAAGCTCAATAATACGGCTGACTCGCAGCAAAAATACCAGCTAGAAAGGCATAATGCAAGGTAGCATACGTCACGCTTCTGAAAAGAATCTAAATAACCACCAACCAACATTCATTGAAATGCAGATAAATATCTCCACATACACCAAACTCATTTAACTGGAGATAGTGAACACTACCTTTTCTATCAAGCATGGAAGAAACATGGCAGCTTCTGAATCCGTCAAAGTATACGCCTCACCCTTCAATGAGTCAAAAAGTTCAGGAAGAAACTCCAGCACCTACTAAATGCAGACCAAATGACCATTATATCACAAACGGCCAATATCCATTCACTCTAAAGGAGAAATCAAGAAATTGAAGAACTAATAAAGCGAGAAAATAGATTCGACCTTCAAAAGGCATGTTGTGTTAGATTTACATAGCTGCAAAACAAACCACCTCAAAAGTATGTCCAGAACTTCAATTATTTCCTTCCCAAAGGAAGGAAGTGCCTGCAGTCATTTTCAGGAGATTGCGATAAGAAAAATATTCACACAACCACGCTAAATAAACAAGAACGTAATTGTGCAAAACCTTCTGTAACATCTCAAGACCATCAACTTGTTTCTTGAAATCTGTGCTCAATAAGCGCCTATGCAGATCGTCACTAAAATGCTTCATCATATCATTCTGCAGCAAAGGTGAAGACCACACATCTCTTACAAATCAATATTAATTAGTAGTAACCAGAAATTTCTTATAAGCAAATGTCAACAAATTTAACCTCAAGATCTTGGATCTGTTCTATCCGCGGCTCTTCAAACTTTGACCTTCGAACCATTCTCTCCCTTTCTTCCTGTGACAACGGGCAAATGAAACATTGTAAGAATATAGGTTAATAAGTGTGCACAGTTGTATTCACATGCTCCATAAAAGTCTCAAATTAATAAATCACCCAATCATACCTTATTTGAATCCTTGACATTCAACAAAGCCTGGGGCTGAACGGCTATGCCTTGAACAGACAACATGGTGTCTGATTTCAACCCCTTTGTTGGGATGGCTCTCTTCAAAGCCACATTCAAAAAAGAAAAAGAAGACGAACATGAAGAAGAAGAAGAAGAAGAAAGTAAGATAATTAACAGTCTTTCCAATGAAAGGGTAACAAACCAAAGCAGTCAAAACCTACCGATGTTACAGTTCTATTCCCATGCTTTGTGACACCATTGGCAGTAGATTTTGCAACCTTTGTGCTGGTTTTCGATGATGATGCAATAGAAACTCCTTTGAATGATTCAATTAATTGTGAGAGATGTAAAACAGATTAGCTTATGAAAAGATTGGGATTTGGAAGTGAGGGGAAAGGGGGAGGGAATAAGCCAAAGCAAACAAAAACATACCTTGAAAAGACCCATTAGGTTTTACCCGCTCAAGGATAAGAGCCAAAGCTGGCCCTTGTATATCTTTAAGATTCTTGTCAATCTAGTAAGATTACATATGTGAAAGCTAAGATACTCAAGCAATACTCTAAACACAAATGAATGCCAATATCATAGAGGAAAATACAACAAAAATAAATTTAAAAAGCAACATAATTCTGGTAGACATACTGTTTCCTGCCCACTAACTCTTAAAATTTCGGCAATACATCCCTCCGCTGCTTTGCGAACATCCGATGATTTATCCTAGGGAGGATTCCAGACATGCAGATATGTGTAAAAGGAATCAGAAACATGTATAGGGAAAACTAAAAATAAAAAACCAGAATATTTATTTATTCAACAAAAATTTACCATCATGGCAGAGGCAGCTGGTTTGAGCAGATGCACACCATCAGAAAATTCAATAAGTCCAGTGAGTTGCCTAGATGACCAATCAAAAAGATCTTTACGTCCTTCAGCCCCAAGCTTAGTGTCTGTTAGTGCTGACGTGATATAAGGTACCTAAAGCAAAAGAATTATTCTAGACACCCGACAACAAAGCTAGTAAAAACTACAAGATTGAAACTGGATAAACAGTTACCATTTTTTCAAAGTGAACAGCCGCATTCCAAGCATCTAAAGTAGACAAAGTGCTCTCTCTCATAAGCTTCTTATTGTCACTAAGGCATTTTAGAATATCCAAAAGAATTCCCTGCAATGAACAAAACCATGAATGAGTTCATTTTTCTAAACCAAAAATAAATAAATAAATAAATAAATGATAAATTTTGTCCACCAAACCTTGCTTGCCTTCTCAACAGCTGGTCCCAGTGCAGATGCAACACCGCCAATGGTAGTCAAAGTGGCCATGACCAAATTTTTGTTGCTATCATATAGCCGCCCCCTAAGAGCACCAAATAGCTCTCCTAGCAATCAAATAACCCACATGATCAGAACACTAAACGCAATGAACAATATAGATGGTCCCAATTAGTCCAGAAAAGTTTTGAAAATCATAGCATACCAGTTCCGATAGGTTGAATGCGCTTGTTAGCTTCTTCCAGAATTTTATTGACAGCTTCAATAGACTCCAAACGAACCTAGAATGGATAAAAAACATGATCAAATACCATAAATTCTAATTAAAGGAATCAATGATGCATAACACACACAACAAACATATGAGGGATGAAGTGCAAACATGATCAGATATATTTGATAGCAATACCTTCCAATCAGGACTTTCCAAGCTCTTTAATAGGGTAGGAGTGATCTTTCCGCTAATATCTTCACGTGGCAGACTATCTAGTCCACCAACAGACAAAGATGTTGATTCTGACACCCTGACAGTTTTCTTTGGAGCGGCAGAAGTGCCCTAAACAGCAATATGTAAAATTCAATCAATATCCTATTCACAACTGTCTACAATGTGGGCCACTTACCATTGGATTTGGTATGTACTATAACTTGAAAGACAGACCAGATGTGTGCATGCATATAATTTTTATTTATAAGTTATTGATAAAAAATACCGGAACAGGATAAAAGCAAATAAGAGTACGGGAGAATTGAGAGAAAGTGAAAGGATATTGCTTACTGTTCCTAACTTCATTTTACTTCATAATTATTCATTCAAGGGTATTGTAGTATTAAATGATTCAAGAGAAAGATGTTAGAATCTATTGATCCATCAACTTGATTAATCAGTGGATTAACATGATAGTATACATACCTCAAATGGATTTTTTTGATATTCAGTATCAAGCGCACTAAGCAATGCAGGTTTGACATCTGTAAGAAACCCCTTGATATCTGTGAAAATGTGTGACCAAAAGGAAAAAAAAAACGATATCTGTGAAAAAGGAATTCATAGAACGTTCAGTTATAAACAGAAGGTGGATAGACAACTCTAAATAGGAAAATGCTAGGTATCAGTTATCACCTGGACCAACAAACTTATGTAAAGCACCCAAAACCTTAATTGTGGCATTTCGGGTGGCTGCAGCACTGGACTGCAGTCCAGTATCTTTACAGAAATCAATTAGATCCTGTAATGCAGTTAGCATCAATGTATAAGCAAATGATGCTAACAATTATATATAAAATAGAGCAATGAAAAAAAATGGTTAAGATGAGTGAAATACCTTCAACTTCAGATGTGATACACCGAAGTCCTCAATAGCGGAGACCATCCACAATAAACCCTCACTAAGAACCTTGGGATTCTTGTGCTCTTTCATTATTTTATAAAGCTGCAACAAAGAATTCTTTATGCATTATTCAAGAGAAAGCAAAATAAAAGTAGAAAAGAAATGTAACAGAACGAGAATTCTTGATCTCTGCTTCAATAAAGTCTGAACTGACTGAACTGATACCAACATAGGTATTGATGATCAGAAAATGATATTTGATCTTCACTTACCCTTTCAAAAACAAATCCTGGACCAACTGCCTCAGAGAAAGTGGTGAGGCACTTCATAGCATGAGCACGAGTCTTCATATCCGCCACTCTTTCACTTATGCCTGTCAATTAGGCAAAATAAAAACAGGTACCCTAATGACAGACTGAATGAGTATTAATTTTGTCACAATATAGACATAAATTCAGGCACAAAAACAAGCCTACAATAAACTGATAGCAGAAGGGCAATCACAACAAATTCTAAAAGCCAGTTGTTTCAAAAAGGGCATGGGGACATATCTTAAAATAATACTCACCAAGAAGGCAAAGCACAACACATTTCTTTGGAAATTTTGTCACACTAGAGGCCAGATAAGTGATAACTTCAACAACTTGTTGCTGGACCTGCGTTGTTCAATGTAGAAGTCTTGATACCCAATACTAAGTGAAAAAGGATAAAGAGAAAGGTTAAAGAAGACAAGCTGCCATCTAAAACTGCAAGAATCTTCATATACCTGAATGTTTTTCTCATTCCAACCGGGAATAGCACAAAGCAAATAAATTAAAATCTCCACAGACCGATCAAGGTCCTGGAGACCTTCAATCTGTTGTTTCAGTGAGGACATGGCTGCAATCGGAGAGGTTTGGGTACTCAATTAGAAAATTCAGCTAACATAAACAGAGCTAAACTAGCAAAACAACTCGCTAGCTTTAACTACAATATGGAAAGCCAAACATGTTATATTTCAAGCATTTAGCTCAAGGAATTATTATATTAGAAAAGGCTCTGACTACTAATTCAAGAAATTAAACCAAAATATGAAAAACAAAACTTAAGATGAATATTTGGAACTTTTGAATCAAGGGCCTAATTTCTTTATGCTAAACCTCATAGACAACACAAGCCCAAGAAAATCGGGAACTCAAATAAAATCTTAAGCAAAATGGCTTCATCCTGAAGCAATTTTGAAGTAACTTAGCAGAAGCTTCTGCTAAAAGTACAAGGAACCAGTATTAAATGTAATTAATTTATATAATTTTGAAATAAGGAAATGATAATCTACTGAAAATTATTTATTTACTCAGCATACAAACATTATTATTATATGTCCAATAAGCACCAAAAGAAATAAAAGCATGATAAAGTTGTAATCAAATTAAAGAATAGATATAAACTCATACTTGAAGATAAAAAGTTTTGAATTATAAGATAACCATAAAAATCTACACAAAAAAAAATAAAAAAAAAAATAAAATATTGATGATCCAAGCTGAAATAAATAATGAGAGAAAATATTGACATTTGTATAAGAAAATAATAATAGCAATTTGAGCTAGTTATGATTAATAAATACAGAACCCTTATATGAAGTCAATCATACAGAACCCTTATATGAAGTCAATTTTTATTCCATATTTATTATATAATTAATTGATTAGCATCCAGAAGGACTTCAAAAGTTTCAATTTTTAAAGCATTTTATTTTTTAAAGAAACTCTATCAAGAAAATTACAGCTTAATATAGTTTCCAAGATTAAAAGTCTCGTCTAAAAGGAAAAGTGGATTTGTTTTCTCGTCTCTAGTTTTAAGAAACAATAACAAAACCAAAGAAGAAAATAAGAAACAGAAAACAAAAGAAAGAAATAAGATCAAACAAGTTAATGATTAATAGAATATGATCAGATATGTTAAGTGATGTTATCATGCACCTATTAAATATTGTGTTTCCTACCTAATAAATGTGGGATAATACCACTTTAATACTCTCCCTCACGTAGCTCAGCAAGGGCATACATGTGAAAGAAGTCTTAAAGTGGTATTACCCCATATCTATTCAAGTGTTGGGTTTCCTATAGTCTTATATTCAAGTTGGGCCCCTACACTTGTAGCCAATTGGTTTTAGGTTGGATGCTTAACAAGACATAATCAAAGGTAAAAGAGAAGGCATTATTGGCCCGTATGAATTTAATTAAGAACCTCTTCTAATAATAAGAACATAGGAGCATGCTTTCAATTATTGTCTATAAGCATTCCTAATTACAAACAGTTGCTAACTTTATATGTATACATATGATATATAACTTCTTTTAAACTGAAATTCAAAATGAAAATGAAATAGGAATATGAAATAGGCATAATTTGTTCATGAAATGAAAA
>JBBYHK010000014.1:9539367-9555810 GCA_038382065.1 Adansonia grandidieri | reverse complement strand
TTGCCATAATTTACTAAAGCACTAGAAATAAAGGTAAAACCTTTTGATCACCAAAAGAGCAGTTTAGAGAAGAGCTAGTCTAGGTCACTAGATTTCAGAAGGAAATTTAAGCTGGATTCATCTTATGCCAAGTATGCATGATAACATCCTGGCTTCTGTGTATAAAGCCTTTAGATATGTCTAGTGCCCTCTCTTTCTGTCAACTTACTGGGTGTTTGCTTGTTGTTCTCTTTCTGAATGCTTTCTTCTAACCTGCTGTGCTATTCGGCCACAACCTTTGCTGCTGCTTTTTGCTAAATTACTGGCACTGCCACTGACATCATCACCATTCAAATGCTGTCTTTTTTTTTTTTGCATTAACTCCACCATTGGAAATCACCATGTTTTGATGCTGTTGTTCAAGGGAAAATCCATCAGAATTGTTGAACTTGCTTTTGATAATTAGTGGATAATGGAATCCATTAGATTTAAGATTGGCTCCTCGATCCATGGTTGAGAAATCATACAATTGGTTACTTAATATTATTTGAAATGTCTCATTCCGTAATATATAAACTAAGATGTCCTCTATGGTGTGTTTGGCCATGACGTGCAGGTATTATCACAACATTACTTCAAACACCTTGGTGGTCTTAGAGGCGATGGCTGCTCATGGTGTTAAGACTCTGATATATTCAAGCACTTGTGCCACATATGGGGAGCCTGAAAAGATGCCAATCACTGAAGAAACCCCTCAGGCAAGTTGCAAACAAGGTTTTATGCTTAGTGATTTTCTAAATTTTTGTTTGAGGCAAACCAAATAAAGGATCAACCTTTATCAAATTCTTTTGATACATTTATGATAATAATACACAGCAACTGACGTTCGTTTTGGAACCAACTCAGGTTCCAATCAATCCATATGGAAAAGCTAAGAAGATGGCAGAAGATATCATTCTGGATTTCTCTAAGAATTCAGACATGGCGATTATGATTCTAAGGTTTGTATTTTAGTTTGCTTTTATAATTTTTGAGAATCTTGGTAATTCTTTTTACCCTATCTTGATATAGTTTTCTAAGTTACTCTTTGTTTTCTTTATATCAACCTGCATAATTTTGGTAACCAGAACCAAGTATTTGTGTAGGGTTGTGGATTTTTGTACTTTTTCTTTGATCAGAGGGAATTAATTCATTATGTTACAGTGTTCTGGCTGCTAACAGCTGCATACATACATAAGACATATACATGGAAGGTTTAATCCACATTTTCCTGTTTGTAACACAGGCATTTTGTAGTTCCAGGTCGTACGCAAAATGAAGCTTAGAAGAAGGTTGCTTATTTCAGATTTTTATAGTGACAAATTTAGGATGGGTGAAATTTGTAGATCCCAAAGAGCTCTTTGTATCATATTCAATGTTTAGGACAGTCCAACAATATGCTCTTTTTTTTTGCTGCAGATTGAAAACTTGACCATGACAAAAGAAAAATTCTAGTGGTTATGAATTCATATATTTTGGGTGGAATATCTTTCAGATACTTCAATGTCATCGGGTCAGATCCTGAAGGAAGATTAGGTGAGGCTCCCAGACCTGAGTTGCGTGAGCAAGGACGAATTTCAGGTGCTTGTTTTGATGCAGCTCGTGGTATCATTTCTAGTATAAAGGTATACTATTACTTTTACCCCTTCACTCATCATCTTCAGTGATTGCTTTGTATTTCCATCTATACTTGGGGTCAAGAAGTGAACAACTAGTTATATTTTTCAACTTAGATAATAGTTTGACAGATGTTAGGAAGATTCTGAAGACTACCAAAGATGCAGCAGATCTTATTGAAAGTTCTGCGGTTAATTTTTTAAACTTGGAGAGTAGAGCAGCAGCTGCCTTTTTTAAGGCCCTTCAATCTATTGCTTTTGTAAAATTGGATAATTTTGAGAATGTTAACTCTTCCTGTCCGTGAGGAATTGCAAAGAAGGCTACTGAGGCGAGGATCTAATCTAATATGGGCTCAATCAAATTGATGATGATCTTTGTGTGGATAATAATTAGAGAAGTTCAAAACTAAAATATAAATAATTCTGTGGTTTGACAGCTGCTAGAGAAATTTTGATGATCATTTATAATGCCTACATTAGTCCTTTTCCTTGAAAAAAATAGTTTGTTGTAGATGATGATTTTGCAAAACTGGATGCTTTGAGTTTATGTATTAGTATTATTTTTTTTTATGCTGGCATCACCTTTGCAAGCATCTGTTTAATCCTTTAAGCAAAATTTTGAGCCCATGAAAGATCTGAAAGACCTGGGCTGAGTGAAGAATTACTGCATTTGAAATGTTTAATAATGATGCTTTTTTTTCCTTAAGGTGGAAAGTTATTGTAGTGTATGATTAAATAAACTGTTTATTACTTATTACAGCCGTACTTTGGAATTGAATATGGTATGTGCTTTTGCATGTTTGTTTTATACTTGTAACAATTATAATGTTATCACATCGTCATTTCATTTGTGGTTTTGCTTTTATGGTTCAAAATGATTTTGGTGCACAATGGGAAGATAAAGTCTTCAAGCTTTCTGGTAGTTTTGTTTTGGTACATCATCCAAATTTTCCAAGAATTGGTGGCATTTGGTGACTTATATTCTACGATTAAAAATTATAAATTTTGTTAATCTAGTTTTTGTGCATTCCTGTAGGTGAAGGGAACAGACTACAAAACACATGATGGCACTTGCATACGTGATTATATTGATGTCACCGACTTGGTTGATGCTCATGTCAAAGCTCTTCAAAATGCAAAGCCCCGTAAAGTAGGGATCTATAATGTTGGCACTGGAAAAGGTAGATCGGTGAAGGAGTTTGTGGAGGCATGTAAGAAAGCCACAGGGGTGGATATAAAGATCGAGTATCTTCCCCGCCGACCTGGAGATTACGCAGAAGTGTTTAGTGATCCAACTAAGATCAGGCGTGAGCTGAACTGGACAGCTCAATATACTGATCTCCAGGAGAGTTTACAGATTGCATGGAGATGGCAAAAGGCGCATCGTGATGGATATGCATCCTCTTAGATGATGCTTTCCCGAGTAGCGGTTCGCATTGTGTTGATAGCAAAAGTCTTAAAGCAGACCACAGACAGCCCCTGATTTCAGCTGTTTTTCTTCTATGTATGGCATCGAAGGGGGGAGGAATATTTTGAGATTAAAATTTTCCCTTACCATTATTATTTTGTTGTTACATCATTTATTGGGTGGATAGTTATACAGAAGCAGCCAATTCAGTATATAGATAAATGTGTATTTGAAGAGATAATGATTATAGTTTAATAATATTGATGATGAATTGCCCAGTCCCAGTCACAGCCCCAGGCTGAGGTATGGATTTTATTAATTCTTTTCATTGGCTCCTCCTCATGTATTCTTCCGGTACATTGATTCAATAAATGATAATTAACAAGTGATGGTAGTAACGCTAATAAATGGTCTTAGAAAAGCAGGCAGTTTGTTCCAATTCTGCCTGAAGAAAAATGGAAGAATAGAGAAAAATACTAAATATTTCTATTATTCTATTCTATTCTATTCTATTCTATTCTATGATTTGAAAGGGCCAAAAGGCTATTAAAAAGGGAGAAACGTAGAAGAGATGGCAATGGCATGGGGTGGCGTGGGGTGGGATGGTGTGATGTAGTGTGGCCAACTCATCCAATGAATGTTAAAATTATGCCCTTGATTGAGACTTACTTGATTCTTCCAAAAATCACTTTGATTTAATAGATACTGCCATCCTACGAAATTGTAGGTTTGAGTTTAAAACTTGTTTAGGATTTGCTATTTTTTTCCTTAAAAAAAAAGAAAAGGAAAAAAACCCAAAAACATTAGATTCACTTCAAAATTTGTTTTAGGATTGGCATGGCTTGCAGCACTTTTCACGCATAGGTCATAGTTTAGGGTTTGTTTGTTTTCTACGAAATTGGATATTAGAAAATATTTTTTAAAAAGTGTGAAGATATTTCAAAAAAATAAAGAATTTTTAATGTTTAAATGACTCGATGAAAATGTTTTCTATTGCTTAGTTATTTTCTAGAAAAATCTTCTTTTCAATAGCAATATTAACATACATATTAAAATATTAAAAACTATTTTTATTAAAATATTAGTATTTTAAGAATAATATTTAATAGTAAAAATATTATATTAATATTAAATACTTAAAATATTACTATTTATTATTAAAATATTATTTTTACAATTTTCAAATAGTAATACTAACATAAATTAAAAACTTAATTATTAAAATATTAAAGGCTATTTATTATAAAATATTAAATTTTCAAATAACCACATTTTAATAATAATATTTAGTAATAAAATATTATCTTATATTAATCTTAATATTAAATACTTAAAATAATACTATTTATTATTAAAACACAAATTATGTTACTATTTAAAATATTGCTATTATTATTAAAATATAATTACTATTAATATAATTATTATTAAAATATTATTTTTATAATTTTTAAATAGTAATACTGACATAAATATTAAAGATTAAAAACTATATATTGTTAACTATTAATTTTTAATATTAATATTCCAAATAATAATATTTTAATAATAAAATCTAATGTTAGAATATTCTATAAAGATTAAATACTTAAAATACATTATTTACTATTAAAAAATAATTATATAAATATTTTAAAATATTTAAAACTAATAATTATTAAAATTTTACTTTAAAAACATTATAAAATATTTATAAACTGTAATTTTTATATTTATTATGAAAATATTGATATAAAATATTTGTCAATAAAATATTAAAGACATTAAAAATACTATTTAACATTTAAAATATTGTTATTATAATTGTTATTAAAATAATATTATTGTATATTATATTGAAATATAAATATATATATATATATGTTTAACAATAATCACAATAGAAATATTGAGAATTACAATATTAGAATAATTTTATATTAATATTTTAATATTTTTAAATATTTTAAAAATTAAAAATTAATATTTCTTATTAATATAATAATATTTGGCTTAATTCAAGGAAAAGATAATTTCAGAAAAAATAGCTTTATTTTTTTATCAGTAATTTTTCAGTGATCAGTAAATTATTTTTTGTTTGATTAGACAATTTTTTAAAAAACAAACACTGAAAAATATAAAAAAAATTTTGAAATTTATTTTCCGAAGCATAATTAAACAAATTACAAAGAATAAGCGGAAAAAATAGCACTTTCATAAACCGGCGCCGTATTGATCATGTAGTCTGGTAGGTTACAAAAACAAAAGCCAAACCCAGAGAAGAAGAAGAATAGCCATAACAATTATGAACAGAACAGGCATCCCATCCGTTTATTAAAAACTATTTTCCCATATCTTCAGGCAACTGATTGCACTGCTCTTTCCAAGGTGTCTTCTGCAGATAATGCACGTGTAACAAGAATGTGCTGTGGATGTGTCAGTTTCAATTGACTTCTAAAGTAAAAACATCATTTTCATTACCCAGCTCAGAGCTGAACTGAACCGAACTGGCACCATTTTCCGAAATAATCAACAAAAATGTAGGCACCTCAATTAACATCTACAACACCAAAGCACATCCAATAATAAAGATATGACTCTATTGACTACATCAAAAGCAATTAGTTTCGCGTGGTAAGCATACATGAATACCCCACCAAATAACAAAAGAAGACAACAATACCAATGACTGAATGGTTTGTATTAAAGAATCGCAGTGTAGTACATGAATAGCACTTCCATATTCAACTAGCTACAATAAACTTTGTGCTTTTTTATTTATATTAAAAGCATAGGAAATGAATAGCTAGTTTACCTTAGGTAACCTGAAGATGGTTTAACCACGTGAAGACTGCACACAAACCAGGTTGGCAAGAGTTTCAGGATCCTTTGCATCCTATATCCCATTGACAAACCCCTTATCACATACAGTTATAAAGATATGAATCAACTAATTGCAATGAATGAAGGAAAGAAATTTAAGGGTGAAATATTCAGTGTCATGATGAATCCAAAATATTAAAATTGACAGGAACACAAGGGACTAGAGGAAGAGTCTACTCAGATGTTACATTTACACCGATTGAAACTTAATGCATATCTGAAAGAAAGAGTAATTTATGATCATGAAGCCATTAACTGTAGTCAATCTTGTTGCTGGGGCTATAAACAAACACCAAAAGAATTGCCAAATTATAAGTTTAAATCTCGAGCAAACAGAAGTTTCTACTCTTTAAACTTGCCTTATTAAGTGCTTCAACCAACAGTGTTTCAGCTTCATCAAAATTTCCCATGTGCATACAGCAGACCGCCTTCCCATTAAGGATCAATCAATCCAGTCATCGGATACTTCTCAGAGAAATCTTGGAAGATCAGATATGCTTCCTGTATCTCGGAACCACCCGATTTTGTAGAATAACATGTTATTACGCCATCCACGATTTTTCTCACTTATAGTACAATTAAAAGTGAAAAATATTCCATACTACTTCAAGATTCCACCAT
This sequence comes from Adansonia grandidieri, assembly GCA_038382065.1. NCBI lineage: Eukaryota > Viridiplantae > Streptophyta > Magnoliopsida > Malvales > Malvaceae > Adansonia > Adansonia grandidieri. The sequence continues at coordinate 9,549,285 of JBBYHK010000014.1, read as the reverse complement.
GCAGTTGCAAGTTGAGTCAGTGTATGGTCATCATCAATCTGCTGCATGACCCTCAGCTATCTCTCTGCATAATCTGACTGATGCATATTAATGAATATTTGCACATGCAATGCATGCCTGATAACAGAGCAGAATGCCTTCACTCTGAGATATTTTGCTTTAGCATTCAGAGGGACTCAAAGTCAGTAGAAGGAATAAAAGCCCTTTTCAGGTGACCCACTACAAGGAACATAAGCCTTTTTCAGAGGACTTACTAGAAGAAACATAAGCATTTTCTAGAGGAATTAGGTCCCAAGGCACATCCGTAAGTATATTTTATGAAGATTTTAAAGAATAACTAGACATCAACATTCAAGCAAGAAAACTTCTTCTTATAGAAGCCCACTGTTAAGCTAACATGATCGACAAATCTGTGCATGTAAATTCATGCGATTGTGACACAACAATATCTACGGTTGAGAATAGGGTTCCAGACAGTGGCATATCAGTCATTTTAAGGAAACAAATATTGTCTCATCGCTAGCCTATTAACTAATTAACTTAGTATCTGTCTTTCAGGAAAACTTGTTAAGATTAATCAAAAGGTGGTTACTGTGAGTCTAGCCAATGCAGCATTTCAGCCAATTAGACGCCTGAGGGTATCAAAGCACTGAATGAACTGCAACATGCAAAGGCCATGCTGGAGCAGCTAGAGAAAAGCCTGCAATGATGAAGAGTGAACAATACGCACTACACACGAGCACTTTGGTTAAACATTTGAAAGGCTGGCAATGGGCCAATGGCTAGGTGATGCACACGAATTTTGGCTTTTACTTGTAAGCAAGTTTGTTTACCAAAGTTTTCCTTCTACAGCATCAGGCTGTTAAAGGATTTAAACCATAAACACCCCATGTTATAGTTTTCAACCAATCAAACACAAATGTGAGGAACATAAGTTTACTGCTATATTTCCTTCTAAGCATATTTAAGCAGGTAGAAGTCACTTAGCACATTGTAATTCTTAGTTAACCCATTCTTGGGTCTTGTAGTTTGAAGAGATAGACCCGACATTTTTTACAAATAGGATCTGTTTGTCTCAATCTAAAACCTTTTCTAATTTTTGTTTTTCATTTAAAATAGAATTTTTAATGTCCAGTGAATATAAAGTAAAATAAATTGGGGGAAACTCAAATTTTGCAGCAGCTTCATCTATTTTGATCAACTGTCTCCGGGTGGGTCACTCATTTTTTGCTTTGCAGAGAGATGAAGGAGAAATATCATCAGTTAGTATTTATGCTCTGGTACCTTCAGTGACCTGGGAAGTGCAGCATCATTGATACTTGAGTAATAATCCAGTTACAGACTGGCTTCTTTTTGCTAGGAAAGAACATCCTATGTTCATTTTGATGCAAGTTTCTCTATTTAATGGATTATTGCTCAGGGCCACAAAGAATAGTTCAGGAACCATCAAAAGCCTAATCCTCACACTCACAGCATCTGCAAGGGCTACGTTTATTTTATCCCAATAAGACACGTTAGTAATTTACTTTACAATTTCAACAATTTCAGTTCATTTCCATTTGCTGAAAAAAGGAAAAAAATGGCATGTTTCCATTATCGAAAGGTCAGGATAGCAGATTGAACTAGGCAAGCAGTAATCTAGGATCAATATGAAATAGCAGACTATTTAAACGTCAGTAAGGCTGTATAATGGATAATTGATCTGATTTTCACATGAAATTTTGTCAGTTTTTAACTTCAAACAACCCCAATCTTTCCTTCTCCATTTTGCCTTTATTTTCAATTACTAGTCTCATGCTAGATAATGGAAGATAATCTTACCCTATCTAATAACCTTTTGTTCTCTGCCTAAAAGAACAAATTGAATACATTGATGGTTAAGCAGGCTAGACAAGGAAACAGCGTACAACAAATTTTGACAAATTGGAACACGTAAAGAACAAGGATAAATGAAGTTGAATCAGAGTATCAGACATCACTAATAAAGAAACAAAAGTTGATAATATTAGAAAGTTGGATGACACAGTAATATAAGGCAAGGAAAATGAAGTTCAATGGGCGACTCAGTTCCATGGTGCCACCGGCATTCGTGTGTTTAAGAGCCTCATTATAATCTCCTTCACGCATGAATACGATTCCAGCAATCAACCTTATGATGGCATTGTTTCCAGTTGCTGGATCTGCCAACCACTCTTTCAAACTCGAAATCGTTGATTCCTAAAGGGGATAAATCAATCACAGCCAACCATACCCACAATCAAACATCTTTTCCCCATAATTTTTAGCAAACCTCTTATATAACAAAAAGAAAAGAGAATTAAACCTTATCATAAGGGCTGGAAAGATAGAGGGCGAGCAATTTAACAGCTTGGAGAGGAGTGGGAGCGGACGAGTCGATCTCGTTGATCACCAGCTAAGATTTGAGAATCAAAAAAGGAACAAAAAGGATTAGAATGTGAAAATTGTTTAGAAAAAAGAAATAAAACAAAAGGGTGTAAAGTACTTGGTAGGAGCCAAGAGCGATGTACGAGCGGTAGACAAGGCAATCGCACTCGACGGCGTCGTCGGGGGAGAGATTGGGAAGATCGCTGTTGTTGATGGTAGCCTGGTAGGAACCCAAATAGAAATTGTTCCTCAAATTGAACAAGTGATCTGGACCTACAGCTGATGCCATTTATTTCTTTCTTCTCAAAACAATTTATGAGAATCAATCAGAAATGCTTTTTCTCTGAGTTTTAACTCCTAGTCCTAGTATCTTCTCCGTGTTTTGTCGCGGAGGCGAGGCGAGGCCAGGCGAAGCGAAGCGGGGGGAGGGGGAGGGAAGGGGCGGGCTTGCATTGCATTCTCTTTTGACCCAACCGAAGTTTTTGGACCTAATCTTTAGATCTAAATGTCGATCTTTATGGCCCATTTATTTATAACATTATTAGTCTGGGCAGGCGGGGGTTAAAAAAGAAACAAACTCAGCCTCCCGCAGCCCGCTCCGCTTGAGAAATAATCAAAACCCTAGCTAGGGTTTTATCTTCCTCTTCTATCGTCTGCACTGCTTGGGTCTTCACTCCGAATCGCAACAATGTCGATGTCTAAGAGTTCCAAGATGCTTCAATTCATCAACTATCGGATGCGAGTCACCATACAAGACGGACGCCAGCTGGTGGGCAAATTCATGGCCTTCGATCGACACATGAATCTCGTGCTCGGTGACTGCGAGGAGTTCCGCAAGCTCCCTCCTGCTAAAGGGAAGAAAAACTCTAACACCAACGAGGAACGTGAAGACCGTCGAACACTTGGCCTTGTTCTTCTCCGTGGCGAAGAGGTTATCTCCATGACCGTCGAAGGTCCTCCTCCTCCTGAAGAGTCACGTTCCAAATCAGCCTCCGCTAATGCTGTCCCTGGCCCTGGTATTGGCCGCGCTGCTGGTCGTGGGATCCCTACTGGCCCTCTCGTTCAGGCCCAACCTGGTCTTGCTGGCCCTGTCCGCGGTGTTGGAGGCCCGGCTCCCGGGATGATGCAGCCCCAGATTTCGCGCCCACCTGTTCCACAGCTGTCGGCTCCTCCAATGACTTACTCTGCTCCTGCTGGAGCTCCACCCGTGATCCGTCCGCCGGGGCAAATGCCGCCAGGTGCTTACCCTGGTCAGCCACAAGCACCTCAGATGCCACGTGGCCCGCCTCCTCAGGTACCACCACCTGCTTTTGGAGTAAGACCGCCTCAGCAATTCCCAGTCCCACCACCACAATATGGTCAGAGGCCGATGGGTCCACCTCCGGGACCAATGATGAGAGGACCTCCTGGTCCACCACCTCCAAGGCCTGGAATGCCTGCTCCACCTCCACCACGGCCTGGAATGCCTCCTCCGCCTGGTGCTGTTCCTGTTTTCGGACCACCACGCCCAGGAATGCCGCCTCCTCCAAACCCTCAAAATCAGCAGCAGAATCAGCAGCAGTAGTGATTTTGATTTGGTTTGGCATAATTCAGCTTCCAATTACTTCTATTGTCTATTGTGCTGGAATGATAGATAACATTTTGCTGGTAATAAATAATGTGTAAGATTATCTAGGACTAGTGAAATCTCTTATGAAGTGACTTTTCTTAAGAGATCAAAATGCAGGTTTTCTTCATTTGATATGTTTGTTTAAACTTTGGTTGCCTTATTTGAGTCTTGGAGAGAAAAGTTATATTGTGAATGCTTATTATTTTGAGTTTGCATTTTACTTTATCTTTAACTTTGTAGTCACTTTTATCAGAGTTTTGGTGTTTTTATTTCTATGTGGATTTTCTCTGATGTATTTTGTTGTTAAGGTATTCATATGAGTTTATATGAGTTGAAGAACAAGTTACCTTCTTTTGATCTATGTTACTTGGACTTTTCATTTTTTTTTTTCAAAGTACCCGTGTTTGACATTTTTGCTTGACAAATACTCAAACATGGTTATAGAGATATGATACTCTAAATATACGTAAAAACTTAAAAAATTAAACATATATTTATTTGACACTCACCCCTAAATCTAGGTAACATAGCTTTTGATCCTTGAGGGGAACCACCGTGGGTAGCTTGGCAGAGTCAGTCCAGTAGATGATAAGTAATTTAAACTTCTGTTAATTTTGTTATTTGTAGTTAACGGCTGAATTAATTGTTTCATGTTGGCTGTTTCTGCTGGACATTAAGAGTTATTCTCAGGGAAGGGTGAAAAAAATGGTTGTAAAAGTGAAGTGACAGTCAAAAATGAATTTAGAATTGCTCTCTTTATTCTCTACTCTGCATTCCAGCCTATTCATTCTCTTTCACCAATTCTCTGCAAAATTCATTTGACCGTCATCATGTATCTTTTCCATGGATGCCACAAGAAAATTACTTGTCTAATTATATATATATATATATATCCATGGACTTTATTTAATCGGATTCAGCAATGCTATGTCTATTTTGTTCATAGATTTAAATGATTTCAATGCCCTGTTCATAGCTTTAGATGATTTCAACAGTATGTCTATTTACCCTCTTTTCCTTGGAGGCTTTCTTTTCTTTTAAAATGGTAATTGGTTTTCGATCTAATTATCCGCAAATTGTTTTGGATACATTATTGGTCATTTGTTGATTGATTGTCCCTAATTATTTGAGCAGTTTTCATTATTGTTTTTACTTTATTGTGAACCATCAGTGATTATATGTATTATGTATTCCATCTTGTTTAAGATTGTTTTCCACAGTTCATATTAGTATATTCCCTTTTTATTTCATTCTCGTCAAATAGTTATTCTATTTTTCCGCTATACCATTCACCGATATTTCTCTGCTATTCCGGTTGAGAAAGTGGGGAACCCGCATTTGTTTCGTGGACTTTATAGCAATGGTTGCAATACTTATGGTCCCCTCTTCATCGATAGGATATATCATAGAACATATGGCAAGACATTTCGTTGCAAAAAGTTGAAAGACCCTTGTGAATATTGTGTGATTGGAAGGCGAAGTAGAAGTAGTTTGATCATCGTTTTTCTGCGGCTTGATTCATATATTCACTTTATTTATTTATTTATTTATTTCAATTTTTCTCTTTTCGTGGGAAGGTCATGATATCTTGCTGTTTGTATGGTAAAACTAAAACTTTCGATTCTAACCCGAATTCTAAAAACCTGGTTAACTTGTACAAACTAAAACCCAATTCGATTTGATTTGATTAAAAAAAAGAAGTCAATAGCCCAAAACTGATTAACTCAAATTTGAAAATGATTTCATTTCGAAATGACTTGAATCTAAAATAAATTAAATTTGAAACGATTTGAATCTAAGATTATCCAAGTATGACTTTAACAATTAATTTAAAATGATTAGGATTTAAATCAAGTATAATTTTTTAAAAAACATTAAGTTAATAAAAACAATATTTACAACATAAATTATTAATTTATTTTAATTTCGTAATTTGTAATTACCAATTGGGATTGTGATAAAATATGCAAATCTTGGTATGCATAAATCGATCATATTTTTATTTTTGTTTTTTTTATTAATATGTAAAATATGCAATAATTGCACGTGTTGGTAAATCTATATTATACTATGACAATTTTGTAACGTGTGATTAGTTTAAATTTTTTTTGGAATTGTTATTGTAATTTTAAATTATATTATATTAGCTGAAATGAAATTATTTTTTTTATAATTATAAGTAGTCTTAAAATTTTATCACATTTTTTATTCTTTTTCAATTAATTTTGTTATTTTTGGATGTATCTTGCAAAAATATACCTCATTGTACCAACTTTATTTATGAAATTTAAAAACTTTTTGACTCTTTATTTAAATAATTTTTTATTTATCATATTTTAAATAAAAATTAATTAAAAATATATGATTGGAGAGTAACATGATGGCTTTATTACAGAAAAATTGTTATGGGGTGCCAAACTGTTAATGGGGCTAATATATCATCATTGAAAAATCCATAATTTATATTTTTATTAATGTTTAATTTTGTCTTTCTCTAATTATTCGATTAAATTGGTGTTCTTTTACTCGTAAAATTAATTTAATTTGGGATTTTATACTTAATAAATTATGCAATTTTCATTTGGTACGAATAAGTTGATCTTATATTTGTTATCTTTTTTGTATTGCACGTAAAATACACAAGCCTATGATAATATTATTATAACATTTATTTTACCATGTGATTAGTTAATTCGAAATCTTATAACATCCCTACATTATACATATTATTTAAAATAAAATTATCTTTTTAAAATATAACCTATTCGCATTTAATTTAGAATAAAGTGCATAAAATAAGTTATTAATAATGCTATGTATATTTTATCAAAATAATTCGTACGTTACATTATAATTTAATATCTTATAATCTCTAGTCATTATACTTATATATGATATTTTAAGGCAAAATGTCTTGTTTTTAATTTAAATGTGTAATCTTGTAAGTCTTATATATGACTTTCTTAAAGTACATAAAAATAGATAATTGATGTGTGTATACACCCAATTTTATTTTGGATCGCTAAAAATATCTTCTAATCTGAATTAAATTGCATTTAATAGAATTTATTACTTATTATTATCTTCTAATTTTAAATGTCCTCGTTTAAGTAAAACGAATATTCGAATCTGAAAAATTACTTATCATGCAAAAAAATTGAAATTTGAGACCGATGGATATTTATTTTTATTAAAAATGATCATATATTTATATTTATTTTTAAATATTATTTATTATTTATATTTATATTTTATATTTCAATAAAATTTTAATTAAATATAATTCTATCAAATAATTTGATCAAATTTGATTTGAATTTAAAATTAATAAATTTTTCGAACCCAAAATGATTTAAACTCATATAAGTCGACTATCAAAACTGATTGACTGAAATAACCGAACATGATTAACTCGAGTGTTGAGCCTGATTTAATTGAACCTAAAATGATCTAAATACAAGTAGTAAATTCCAATTAACTTAAACTTAAAACAACCTAAATCACAAATGAACTTAAAATTTAAAAACTAGAAATTACCTAACTCGAGTTAACCAATTCAACCCGCCTAATTGATAAATTTAGTTTAAACTCAAAATTGGCAAAAAAAAAGAAAAAAGGTTCAAACCCAAAATATTGAGAAAAATTATAAATTGTAAATGAAACAAAAGAACGAAGACGAGGGGAAAATTGATTTAGCAGGATTACAAACGGAGCCAAAAACTGGTTCTTACAATTCGCATGTAACTGTTCTTTTATGATGTCCCATAATTCAGAAAGATATATAGTGTTCGAGTTTTGGTGAAGTGTCTAATATATATATATATATATATATATATGTGATTAGAGAAGAGAAAGTTGAAAAAGAAAACATAATAGTAGTTACCTTTTCATTTTTAATAATTGTTAATATTTTGGATGGATTTATACTCGAGCAACAAAAATTATGATGCAAGTTAGAGAATATGAAATAAGAATATAATATCTTTTATATATATATATATATTTATGTTTATAATTGAAGTGATAAGGATTTAAAACTTAATCACTAAAATTAAGTGTTTAATATTTTATTAATAGAGAATACAATTTTTGACTTTATTTTTATTACAAATGAAGTTTTAGAGTCGTAGATATTGAAATTTAAATTTTAGACTTACATAATACTATTTTTTAAACGTAATTATATGAATTAATTAAATTAAATTTTAGAGTTGAATTTAATCTTTTATATTAATATTATCTGACCCAAGAACTTAGATATATGAACCTTCTAATTCTTATTTTATTCAATTATGTCCTAAAACATTACAATGGGCTCAATCAGGGAACATGGACTGGTTGAGTTTGAGTAACTCAGTAATTACATAAAATTACAAAGCCACATATCTTACAAAATCTTAGAAAATACAATACAAGTCAATGGAGTCATTTTAGAAAATAATAAAATAAAACTGAGGGTGAATTCGTTAGTACCAGGCCAACTGATACTGTTAGATGTGAATTCTTTACTCAATTGGCTCCGCATTTTTACCGGCTACGTCACGGCACTTGTTTGATTTGACGGTTGCACTTTAGAAAGTATTTCAATTACTTTTTTTTGTTATGATGTTATAATAATTTAATTTTAATTTAAAATTATATAAAAATTTATTATTTATAAATATAATTTTTTTTATAAATTTTATATAATTTTAAATATAATTTAATTAATTATAATATAATTGCTATAAATAACACGTTGTAAACGCGTTTAAGTGCACCTGCAAAGGCTCTGTGTCACGCGGCAGTCTTTCACGGCTCACTCACCTATCATGGCCATTACATGTCAGCAATCTCTTTGGTAGGTTCACGCCGCTTGCTAGCCATTGGGAACATGGCGTGGGTTGACGTAAAAGAAATAATAGTGCTAAAATAAAAAATAAAAAATAAAAACTTATTATGTTTTTTTTTTAAGCCAATGATCAAAAAAGTCTTGTGCTATGATCGCATAAGCACGTAAAAACTACATGTATTGAGCTATCAAGTAGATAATCAACCTTAAAAAGATTAGAGTAAGATCAAAATCTTTATGTCCATGTCAATTAAATCCATTAAAATGAAATTGGTAATTAATAATTTATTCAATTTGATAAATATTTGAAGATTGGATACCAACGTTACCATTTCAACAAAAAGGATAAAATGCCATCAGGGTTGGACTTCGTAGTTGAACTGAAGTCTGCTTGATAATATATGTTATATACATATGTGTGTGTATATATATATATATATATATATATATATATATAAAGAGATAATTAAAAAAGTACCCTACATTTGAAATAAACAACTCGAATACACACCATTTCTAAAAAATTCAATACGCCAAGGAGTATAATTAGATATATTTGATCTATCACTAAAATATCAATTTTAAATTCGAAACTCTCGGTGAATGACCCATAGCCTAATGAAAGAATCGATTACATTTTTCATATGATCTTCTGTTTTATTTAAATAAACTAGAAATTTATATTAATCACTTTAACTCTTTTTTCATTTATTCTATTCTATCATATTTATATTTGTTGAGGTCGAGTGCGGTCCTGTAACACAAAGAAGGTCAGAAGGGTGTCGGAGTTGATATTCCGAGGACCCTCTCCAATGATTAAGTTAGTATGCGGGTGTTTGGAAATATAACAATAGAGATTTAGAAAAATAGGAGAGAGAGTCCTTTACCTTTGGGTTTACTTACCCTTTTATAAGTATTGTCTGGAGACATAGTGTCAGATGATTTGATGGTGATGTGACTAGCGCCGAGCTAGTTGTCAAGCTATGGTGCCCTGAGGTCGGCTTTGTCAGTCTGCAGCTATTCGAGAGGTGTCAGTCCTGAAGTCATACTGCTTCGAGGTCACATTGTTGTCTGCTGTTGTTTTGGCAGTCGC
>JBBYHK010000014.1:9476749-9506089 GCA_038382065.1 Adansonia grandidieri | reverse complement strand
TTAATCGAGCCTATCAAACCCATTCTATGGCATTCAAATGTCTTGACAAGGAGATTTAAAAAATCAATTAATTTTGCCTAATGCCGAAAATAGGAGACAACCCTGTGCTATCCATTTCCCAAATTTATTTTTAGCTCATCTAAAGGTTTTAGGTGACAAATAAGATATTGTTTGAAAGTTAACTCGATGAGAATTAATATAAAATACTCAAAAAATCCCAAAAAATTGCTTTCTAGGAGAAAACAAATTTTGAAATCAGACTCAATTCAACATTGACAGCATGTGTAGGGGAGAGGGTGCAGCAAACTCTGAAAATTATCCCGAACTTGAAAAGTCTCAAACGATAGATTTCTAGAAAAGGAATTTCATATAGTTTTTAGGAAAAATAATATGAAAAAATCCAAAAATTGTCTCATGGGCTGAAATAGCCTAAACAAAATTTTAAATATTGATTCTAGGGTTTCCAAATAATGAAGATGTGAAAAATCATAACTCCTTCATCTAAGCACATCTAGGGATAAACAAGATGCCATTGAAAAGGTGGTTCGATGCCTTTTAAGGAAAATAGCATAAAAATTTAAAATAATTTTTTAGGGTTCAAAAATAATTTTTCAAGTTTGGCTCACAGTGCTACCAGTGCTAAAACAGAGCTGTCTCATGTATTTGGCTATCCTAGTCAAATATTGAGGTCTCAGACATGCGATTGTCCATCATTTGGGGTCCATGGCAATTGAATCAGAGATCCACTTGAAATCCCAAAGAGTTGGGCTGATGAACGATCTGTTATCCATGCCATTTGAATCATAACCTAAAGCTCCAATCAAGACATTTTGACAAACATTTGGACACAAAATATTTTTTAATGTTTGAAAATAGATTTATTAAGCCTTGCCATATGTACAAACATATATGCTTAACCCAAATAAAATGGGATAAATCTTGGTGTATTACTTTTAACAAATTGATGCTTGAATCTTAGGGGAAAATCAAGCACATATGTTTGGACTTATGGCCTAACAAGGCTAAATAAGTCTATTTTCCAGCTTTCAAAAGAAACTTATGTGTCCAAATGTTTGTCAAAATGCCTTGATTGGAGCCATAGCATTATGATTCAAATGGCATGGATAATGAATAGTTCACTAGCCTAACTCTTCTGGATTTTAAATGGATTTATGATTCTACTTCCATGGACCCCAATTGACAAGCACTTGCATGTTTGAGACTTTAATACGTGACTAGGATAGCCAAATACATGGACAACTCTATTTTCGCTTTGGCAACACAATGGCCTTAACTTGAAAAATTCTTTGGAAAACTTAAATAATTGTTTTAAAATTTTTTGATATTTTCCTTAACAAGCTTCACATTACCTTTCTGATGGTATCTCGTTTGCCCTTGGATAAGGGAGTTACGATTTTTAAAACTTTCACTATCTAGAACAGCCAGAATCAACGATCAACATTCTATTTGGGCAATTTCCACCAATAAGATAATTTTTTTTGTTTTTTAAATATTTTTCTTGAAAACGATCTGAAATTCCCTTTTTAAAAAGATATCATTATGATTTTTCAAGTCCAAACAAGTTTAGGAGATTTTTTAAAGTTTGTTGCATTTTCTCCATTTACAAATGATGTCAACATCAGATTAAGTCTGATTTCAAAAAATTTTTTCTCTCAGAAAGTGATTTTCTAGGATTTTTCTTGAATATTTTTATTTTATATAGGGTGAAGTTGACTCTAGATAGGTTCCCTCATCATTCCTCCATCTGGTAAGGACAGTTGAGGCACTTAATCTTGGGCCCATCATGAGTTTGGCAAAAAAAAATTTTATTCAGGTGGATGTACTTCCCTATATCCATACGAATAAGTAGAATACCATAAAGCTTAGGTAATTTAAACCCTAAAAGATATTGCTAGCCATTGAAAAATCACCATCAGAGGGCAAGTAGCTCACTGCCACCTAATAAAGGTCCTAATCTCTCTCCAAGGTAAAGTGGCCAAGAGTCTAGTAAATGCAAGCACACATGTGTGTCAGGGAAACAACAAACCTTTTTGTTTTACTTTTTTTACCATATAAAAAAAACCAATATATATTTACTTTGGAAAAAGCAATCCCTAACAATTACAAAGAAAACAAGCACAGGCAAGATATTAACATATAAAGGTTATGTACAAAAATGGAGAAAAAGGAACTACAGATAAATAATGACGAAAACATGAGGAAATCAAGATCGAAGAAAACTATGGCAAGTCTTGAATCTCTAAAAATGTTGCCAAGCTGTCATAATGTACCCAACCCGATAACGGGTAGGGCACCCAACTTAAAAATATCTTCAGTGGGATTTTAGGCATGCTAAAGGTTTTGTATTGGGGGAAGATCATTGGATGAATCACTCATCCGACCAACCTTTGATGGCCATCACGAAGTGGCCAAAATTTAGAGTCCCCACCGATCATTTAGGCTATCTATGATCAGACACCTATTAAAAATCGATGCTTCAAGTTACGAAACTTAAAAAGTTGATTTTATGAGCTACTATTCTAGAGTTTCTTAGGAGAATTTAGGAGTTGATTATGCATGGAAAAGGACTAGCCCCCCAATAATGCCCTAAATTGATACCATCTAGCCATAGGTTATCTTGATTTTGATTTTTTTCAATTTTTAAATAGTCATTATTTGCGTATAATCCTTTTTATGATGTATTTTTAGAAACAGGAAACCTGAATTTTTAAGTTAAATTCAACCTCATTTTTGTAACCCAGGAAGATGGAGAAACATAAGGTTTTTGGTAAAGTAATTTTTGAAATTTTAATTTTAAAAGGTATATCGTGTCAAGCATTAGAGGAATAGCAATAACAAACATTACCTTGATAATTTTGAGAAAATTCAAGTTTTGAAACATAAATGCAAAATTGTCAAAAACAAAGAAACGTGTTAGTAAAGTATAAATAAAGAAAATAAATATTACAAAAAAGTAAAACACACAAAGGCGAAGAAAAGAGGAATGGTTGGGATGTATCTTGTAGTTGTCTTCAGTTATCTAGAAATAACAAAATCAACAATTTTCAGACGCGTTTGGACTCATTGGTCACCTAAGGCATGAAAACTGTGATTTGGTTGGAAATTTTAGGGAAACCCAAGAGAGAGAATTTGGATTTCGAATGAAATTTTGAAAAATGAGGTTAGAAGACCCATGTGGATGAAAAACTTGGTAATTTAAAAACAATATATTTGTAGGTATATTTTGATAAAAAGGTAGATTTTAAAGTAAAACCAACAATTTAATAAATGGATTAAATTGATTTTTTTAAAATGTTTGGTTCATGAATAGAGCCTAATGGGATCGTACATGACCTAAAAATTCATTGGGGTGCTGATCGAGCCTATTGAACCTATTTCGAGGCATTCGAATGCTCAAAAAGGTGATTCAAGAAAATTAATTAATTTGGTCTAATGCTGAAAATAGGAGAGAACCTTACACTATCCGTCTTCCTGAATTTATTTCAAGCACATCTGAAGGGTTTAGTTGACAAATGAAATACCTTTGGAAAAGTGACTCGACGAAGATTAATATAAAAATATTCAAAGAAACCTAAAAAATCACCTTTTAGGAGAAATAATTTTTGAAATTAGACTTAATTCAGCACTGGTAGCATATGCTAACGAAGAGGTGTAGTAAACTTTGAAAAATCATCGTAAACTCGTTTGAACTTGAAAAATTGCAAACAATAGCTTTTTGGAAAGGAAATTTCATATAGTCTTCAAAAAAAATATTTTAAAAAAAAAATCAAAACAATCATCTCATGAGATGAAATTACCCAATAGAATGCTAATCGTTGATTCCAAGGGTTCTAGACAGCAGAAGTTTGAAAAATCATAACTCCCTCATCAGTGCACACCAAAAGGCAAACCAAAGACTATCTAAAAGTTAATTAAATGACCTTTACTAAAAAATTTAAAACAATAGTTTATGATTTGAAAATAACTTTTCTAGTTAAGGTCACAGTGCTGCCAATGTTGAGACAGAGTTGTCTCATGTATCTGGCTATCCTCGTCATGTATTAAGGTCTTGCACATGCCAATGTCCGTCATTTGGGATCTATGGCAATGAAATCAGAAATCCATTTGAATTCCCGAGGAGTTAGGCCGGTGAATAATCCTTTTATGTGCCATTTGAATAATAACACTAGGACTCCAATCAAGCATTTTGACAAACAATTGGACACTTTTTTTATTTTGAAAGCTGGAAAATAGATTTATTTAGCCCTTTTAGGCCATAAGTCCAACCGTATATGTTTGATTTTCCCCAACATAAAGCACCAATTTTTTAAAAAATAATAGACCAAGAATAATCTCATTTTATTTAGGTCAATCTTAGTCTAAATGGATTGTTTTACAAAATTATATTTGAATACACATCAAACAAGCTCTATATCAAGCATGTTATGTTGTAAATAAGCAAATATGACATCAAATACTCAAAACATGATTAAGCACATATAATATGGCATTTTAACAAGCATTTGATGATCAAAACACAAGCAATGACACAAATAATATTTGGTTATGCAACAATAGACATCTAGCATCATAAGTCAAAGCATGAAATGAAGCAAGAATACCAAGGCTTAAAATACAAGCTGGGCAAATAAATATGGGGCAAGAAGCATGATTTAACACCAAAATACCACAAGAACTCACTAATCACACAACCACATCAAGCAAGCTCAAAGAAATGCATGAATCATACAAGGTTCATGGTTGTCATGCAAAATATTTGCTAAAATGACATGAAAAATGAAATGGAAAAAAAAAAAGATTAAAAATTGGATGAAGGAAATATGTCAAAAATAAACCTTAAAGCTTGCTTAATCTCCCTTTTAGCCTCTAAACATCCTTTCTTTTCTTTTTCCTTTTTTTTTTTTTCGCTTCTTTAGCCATCCAAAGCCAAAGCAATATTTTTTTGCTTTTTTTGGAGGTATTAAAGGTGGGTGACTACAATATATGTGATTGGTGGCTGTAGAATGAAAGAATGGTGGGGATGGTGATGAATGTTGCTAGATGAGCATCTGATAGGGGCTTCCTTTGCCGGCTGAAAGTGGCGTGGGATTTTGGGAGTTGATATTTGGAGGCTAATGTTTTTTGGGACGTAAGCTCAAAATGTGAGATGCAATAGCTGCATTTTATGCCCTGAAGAACGGTCAAGGAAAAAACCTCGGGGAGGGTGCTTAATTGGTATTTTAGTTTTTGAAAATGATGACTCATGGTATTTATAGGATGTGATTACCATTTTTAATTGATCATAATACCACAATTAAGTACTAAATGGTCTTGGATTGTTAAGAATGTCCTTTTAAAAATCTAATTTTACTTTCAAATATGTTATTTCATAGTTAAATGGGCTTAAAAAATTCATTAACCTAATCCGAAAGGCTAAAAATTAATTAAATAAATGGACACATGGACTAAAATTAATTTTAATAAGGCCTGATATGAATCTAAAATATTTAAAAAATTAGTTCAATATAATTAAATAAAATAAGTGCCAAAAAATTAATTATATATGCACGTGGACTCTATTTCATCTAATATATATTTTTTAGGTTCGACATTAAATTAAATTTTACTTGTAAAATTTGCCCAATATAATTAAATAAAATATTCCCAAATAAATAAATTAAAAAAGCATGTGGATCATATTTTATTTAAAATATTTTTTAATAAAATTTGACCCTAAAAAGATAAATTTATAACCTTATCTTAGCTTGCAATAATAGAAATTGAATCCTAGCTTGAACGTTCGGTCTCGATGATGCCCCGTATTACTTGGATGAAAGTCCGAATAAAATTTTGTACAAGCATGACAGGCTACCGGCAATCACTACTTAACAAAAAGAAAAAAGTACGATAATTATGGTTAATTTGACGCAACTCTTAACTGAACTTAAATTTTGATGAATAAACCATGTTTAACAAAATAAAGTAAATATTTGCGAAAACAAGCATGACTAAACTCATCATGTGAGTAGATGAAGGGGGAGGAGAAGCAACCAAGAAAAATTCAGTAAAAGTTGACATCCAGTGCACATATTCAAGCATCATTGACTACTTCATCAAGTTTTGACCTTGGATAGATTTTTTGTCAGTAAATTTAAATGCAGAACAAATTATTCTACAAAAAAAAGAAATGCTCCATTTAAATATATTGTAACCATGCAGCTTTGTGCGAAATAGAAGTCCAGGTATTTATATTACAGGAATTAACATATCTGAAAATGAAGTCATCATGGCTTCTATCACATCCAACTTTGAGAAATGCATGAATGTTGATGTGATTCTCGCGGCAATGCCTTCTTGCAATTCTTCCTATATTTGACTAAATCTTTTCTTAATTTCGTTATTGAGGTTAACTGGCTTGGAAGTTGTAAAATTGAAGAGCTATATCTGTTTTAAACTCAAAGCATAAAAGTAAGCATAAAAGTCAGTTGCATATTTTACAAATTGGGCCTACAAAGTCACTGCTCATTAGGTTGTCTTATGAGGTTTTTTTTAATATCAGGCACATTATAAGAACTAAATATGTAGTAAAATTCCAAAGTTATATGATGTTTCACTAGCATGACATAACTTGATACTTCTAAACAAACACATTGATAGATAGATATTCAATTAGGAAACTCTCCGGCCTGATGGGAAGAGCTTGGACTTCCTGATATTTCACTTCATAGCCCAACCAGCAGTATTTAATCATCTTCTCTTTCCGGAGGCAGACCACAAGGCAGAAGCATTTTCTGTACAAAAAAATCAAACAGTCATAAAAGTTTAAGCCAGTAGAGAGGGAGGGAGTGTGAAACAAGAAGATTGCCAAATCATCCAGACCATGAAACCTACAATAGACTATTTATCTATAGCATGAAGAAAAATAAATGTCCATGTCTTAGAACAAGTACTGGAGAAGTTGCAATTCCACTCACGCACATACGCACGTTAAAAGATATAGAGATGAATTTATTCCATACTGTTATGTTATGTTTGAGTTTTAATTGTTCAACAGCTCCCGGAATCTTTATAGCATTTATAGGACCGCTACATTTCAACTCATGACTTTGTTTCCTCCAATGATTTTTCAAATAACATCAATTGCTTTGATAGAAAATTTCAACTCCTCCTAAAGGCTTGAGTCAGGAGTTTCTTCATATTGATAAAATCACATAAGAATGGGAGTACAAACACACACACATACTCTTACACACTTAAAAAAGTGATGAGAAAACAAGCATACAAAATCTTAAAACAACAGATAATTTGGTTTAAAAAGCAAATGCAAACAAAAGCAAGAGGAAATAGAAAACAGTAGCTGAGAACTGTAGAAGAGAGGAGCAAATGAGGAATTTTAAGTTGATTATCCCCTTCTGTAAATCTGAATCTAATTCACTTCAAGGACTTAAGAATGCTTAGCAAAATTTCAAATAAACAACAGCAACGAATTGAATCCAACTAATGACATGTATCACTTATTTAGATATATACATCATTAAACGTAAGAAATAGAATGAAACTCCTTTAGCCAACCAAGATATTGAGTTTGAGTTCATCATTTAGTAAGATGATATAAATTAAGACTCATTCCTACAAGGGACTGATAATTGAGCTGACTTAATGAATACAGACAGGTGGATACCAGTCCAAACAACCACTAGTAGGTTCAGAATGTATCCAAGAGTCCCATCTACGACAGAGGATGCACCTCATAATGTTCGTAGTAAGTTTAACCTATGAAATGCAAAGTAGCATCCAAATGCATTGCAGGATGAGCAATGTCCTCTAAGCATACCACCAAGGGATACAGATAGAACTACCTCAAGTCCTCAACACAGCAAAACACTTCAAGCCCAAACAAAAAAAAAAAACCTATCCCCAGTGAAAAGGACTCATGCCTCCATATTTCGTGAAATTACAAACCCAGAGAAGTTGTCCAAATATCACACAAAATATAAACGACAGGCAAGGAACGAAACATTCATCTCATAAATCCAAAAATACCCAACAAAATGAAAGAATATGTTTTACCTGCATGAAGTTGTAGCGCTCTCTTCCAATGGATTCATTTTCAGCCACAGCGAAGTAAGCCAACATTGGGTAATGCCCTATATACGATGCGTAGCTATCACGTTGGATATTCACGGCCCATTCACTGCCATCAAATTCAATGAAGGAACAATCAGCAACATTTCTTTCCTCCTTTATTTATTTATTTATTTATTATTTTTTTGGGTAAAAAAAAAAAAGAGAAATTAGAAGGAAAAGCAGGTTAGCAACTGACAATCTATTCAAATCAGCATGGCCAGTTCCAACGTATTTGGCTTGGAGATGTTCAAGCTGGGAATTGATGTTAAACCTATCGCTTGCCTGACAAGATTTATCAAAGAGTAAGAGACAAACATAAAAATAAATTTTAGGGTTTAGGGTTTATGATTAGGTTTTAAAAAATAATCAAGAAACGAATTTTAGGGTCTTGATAGGGGAGAACAATTACCTGCATCTTCTCTTGAAAGCTGCTCAGAAGAGAAACTATAGAAATGAAAGACGAAATTAGTACACTGGATTGGTCTTAGGTCATTCACGGTACCTGCAGCTCAGCCCTGACTCAAAATCAAATGAGAAGAAGAGATGGCAATTGCGATTAAGTAGTTATATAATTGGATCCCCGACCCGACTCCGCCCGACCCGGTCAAGACATATCCTACAATTTTTCAAGTCAGTGCAATGTGACTCTAATTAATTGGATTAAAATTGTCAAATAAGATAGTAGTGATAAAATGAACTCAAACTTAAAGTAAAAATTTTATATTTAAATTCATTTAAATTTGATTTAATAAAAATTAAAAAATTAAATTTAAAAAACCTTCAATCTAAAATGATCTCGACTTAAAATAATTTGAACTTAAAAATATTTGAGTTTGAGGTATAACCCAACCCTAACCTAAGACCTACATAACTTTAGTTATAATTAATAAAATAAGAATGCTTGAATTGTATTCAAATAACCTTTTACATAACAAAAGTTTTAATTATTAATGTTATTGTAATATCTTTTATAGTGATTTATTAAAAAATAAAAATTTAAAATACAATATGCAGTAAAATAAAGTTTTTATCAAAATATTGTATCTTGTACCTATAACTCTAACCTCTTATTTATTGATGAATCGACCATCTAAATAACTATAACTATTGTCTAATTATAATCATTAATTTAAAAATCAAACCCATTTTGAGTTGATAATATAAAAAAATTAATTCACATGTAGATAATTGAGTTATGAATAAAAAATAAGCATTTTTTTAGAACCATAAAATATAAATTTTAATTATTTTTTAAAAATCTTATAAAAGAGATTCTTTAGATTAAAGTTGAAAGTATTTAAAGTCATGATTATTTTCTATATATCCCATTTTTTATGCATCTCAACATCTATAACATCTTCTTCTATCTTCATGCTAAAACCTCCCTTATACTAAAAAAATTAATATAATGTTTTATTTATTTACTTATTTATTTTCTCTCACATATTTGCATATGTGATATGCTTAAGTCGTTTAAAATATTCAAAATCATAATATATGTTGAATATTCAAGTTTCTCGGATAAATTGATTTAGACATTAATAGGTTAATATTTTCTATAATCAATAATGTAACAAATTGATTGACATAACAAATTAATTTTATATCCTTTTGGTGTTAATAAATATTGATATTAATATAAAAATATAATTAAAAATATCATATTATACCAGAGTACTAGATGTGAGGATCAATTGGAGCCTGCTAATACCTTCCTACCTACAACATGAGTTGAGGCGACTAATACTTGAATTGATCATCAACCTAAGTTAGGCACTACTTCCATTAAACCGAGGAGTGGGTTAAAGGTTGGACGAAGACATCACTGACACCAATTGATCCTGCTAATAGGTTTTAGCTTATGATCTTGAGAAACATGTAAGTTGAATACATTTTTCTCGATAAATTTACTATTTTTATAAATTGTATCACAATGGTCTCATTTTCTTTTAGGATTTTGGTGAAGCCAATCAAGAAGACTACCATTGCACTAATTAGGTAGCATTTTAATGCACCATTATTGACTTGGAAGAAGATCCCGGCTTGAATGAAGCATGTATAGATTATATTTAAGATAAACTTTCATATAAAACAAGTTTTTCAGATTTAATATAATTTACTTAACAAATAACCCAATTCTTATGTATTAATTTGTACTATTTCACTGTAAGGTAAATGCTAGTGGCCTGCAAAACTAACACCAGTGGTTCGATGATTATTTAAAGCCACTAAAGAAGAACATTTCAAGGATATGCTAAATATGGAGTGTCGCAACGCTCTAGAAGGAAGGTTCCAGCATCAAACACACTAGATGTTTGTTCCTTTTCTAGTTACATAGCTAATGATGGTAAGTGATTATTCTATTTTTTTTAGAAAATTTATTAAATAACGATTTGGTTATTATATTCTATAATATCTAAAATATGAATTTCTTTAATTGTAGTCAAAACAGTTGTAGCATAAGCTGACATCTTTAGAAGTCTTCACATAGGCTCATAGGCAAAGGTTTCGAAGATTACATGGACAAAAAGTCTTATGCTATCAGTGTAAGTCATTATTAATCCTTTATATTTATAATTTTTAATTTTTTTTATTTCATATCCTTTTTAATAAAGTAGTACATGTATGTACCTATTAATCATAATATCTGAAACTAACTACATATTAATGTATTTTATTTATTACTCTACAAAACTATGTTGCTTCTTTACAAGCTAGATATGGGGAAGATACATCAACGTATTAAGATTTCGACCCTTAGAGTTGGTCTCAAGATATTAGAGGTATGCAAATTACTCGGGCACATGTTTATGGGTTTAGAACCAAGCCCAAGGCACGCCACATATTTGCATCTATCAATGATTCACTGATGTTAGATGCTGCGAGTTACAAGCTGACCACTCTTGCCACTTCCCAACAAGCACCGCTACTAACACAACAAACTCTTGTGAAGCTGCAAACTATGCATATGAAGATGAACAATCTTAATAATGTCGTTGGTCAGATTCAACCGGCGATTATGATGATATCCCAGTGACAAAAGAATTGGTAGTAACACGGAGCAGCAACAATATACTTAGGGTGAGCAACATTAGATGCAAGAGACACAGGAGCATCTGCAGCATTATTATTTTATGATGTAGCAAATACTGGACCAACAGCAGTAGATTTAACGGCTTCTCAATAGACGGCCTAATAGTGATGTTTGACCTTTCCTTCCATAGTGATGTTATTTTAGTTGTCTTTTGTATGACTTTCTCTTATATGTACTTTTAGATATAATACATATTTTATTTATTTAATAATTTATATTTTATTTTATTTACTTTTAAATAAATAAAATTAATTTTTATTTCATTCTTATTTTTACAAATTAATTATTCTAGTAAATAAAAGAAATAAAATAAAAAATATTGTACCAAAAATAATTTTTGTGATAGAAATTTTTGTCCAAAATTACCTTTTTGATGATTTTTTAATTTTATAAAATTGGTTAAATATAGTTTTTGTGATGACAATTTCAATTGGTAAAAAATTATTTTTAGTGGAAACTTCAATCGCAAAACATTTTTACATATCGAATTTTATGTCAATAATAATAAATTTTCAATGGAATATTTCATCAAAAAAATATAATTTGATCGAAATAAATCTTTTCTATTGGAAATAATGACAAAAATTTCATTATCAACGAAAATATTATCAACGACTAGATTTATTACGACAAAATTTTTGCAATGGATTTTTTATTGTAAAAACTTATTTTCGATAGAATTAACACTTTTTCGATGAAATTTTTTGTTGGAAATAAGCCTTTCTCTTGTAATGAAGAAAATATGTCTAATTATATGAACATAAAAGTATAACAATTGTACATGTAGCATAATTACGAGTACATTCAACAAAAGTATTTTAGATTTTTATATGTGACAAATTCTCTCTAAATTCTAATTAATTAAACTCTTATATATTTTGAAACCCTAAAATTAACTAAATTATAACAACAAAGTACATGTAGGGAAAAACAATGTGTAAATAAACATAATATCATTGAAGCATAATGTACATACAGTTCTAGTACTATGTACATATATGAGTATAACTAAATATATATATGACTATCACAATAACAGCTTGTAGTTATCATTGTAAAGCTTGTAAATATACTTATATGTGCATATATAAGTATAACTAAATGTATATATGTACACGACTTTCACTGCATTTATATATAAGTATAACTAAATGTACATATGACCATAACCGAATAAACATATTATAATAAAAGTATTGACTTCATATGTATATTCTCAAAACCTATATGTACATTTTTTACATATGTGACAAGAAAATGCCAAAAAGCTAAAATGCGTGTTATAGACACGATTTCGTCCAGGCCTTCTAATCAATTTTTTCCTAGTTTGTACAAATTGATTAGTATTTTCTTAGTCCAGATTTTCTCAGATAAGGTATTGATGATTAAAAGGTCTAACTTAGGTCTTGGAATGATTCTAGTGGTTTAATTTGATAAGGAAAAGCACTTAGGCTCAATTGACCAATTTAGGGGAAAATGCCAAATTAGGAAAATCAAGACCTAGGTCTAAAAATCTGAGTATGATGAAAGTTAGCTAGTTTATGTCTTTTAAGAAAAATAAAAGGATTATTGAAGATATTGGGACTAAAAATAAGCTTGGTTCAAAAGTTAGATAAAAAAGTTAACTAAAAATCAAAAGTCAACTACAAGCAAAGTCAACAATCAAAAGTCAACTATCTGTTAAAAAGTTTGACTTTCAAATTGGTAGAGTTATAGAACTTGGATTTCAAATAGATTGCACCAATATGAAATTAAGCATGAAGAAACCTTAGAAATTAAGTTTTCGAGAATTTTTGAAAGCTTAATCTGAAGGGTCTGGGATAAAATTTTTAAATTTTTCAAGAACAAGTCATTAACGTCATTGTTACTATAAGAAGGAACATCCAATTGCATTTTTATAGGATCATGTCATAGTCACTTGGATGGAAATAAAAAAAAAATTGTATAAGACTAAGCATGGAAATGGCACATGGCTGAATTTATATAACATGTGGGAATTTTATTTGGATTATTTATTTAAAAGAAAGGTAGGTTAATCATTTCATTTGAGGTGGTTATAGGTGGTTAAGTGGTTGAAAGGCAAGTCTAAGGTCACTTAAGGGTGACTAGCTCCTAGATGACGACCCTAATCTATATAAAGAGGTGATGGCTATCATAAATCAACACTTTTACTTTACACTTTGATTTTTAATTAACAAATTCTCACCACACTCGAATTTTTCTCATCTTCTTCAAGAGAGCTAAGGAGCAAAGCGTAAAAGGTACATTTCTATCATTAATCTCTTGATTACTTTAATTTATTTGCATAATTTATAGCTTAATCTCAATGATTCTCCATGTTTGTATATGATTCGGCCAACATGAATTAGTGCTTGATGATTCTGCCACTAGTATTCGTGATGATTTTATAATTTGATCATGATTAGATCTAAGGTTTGTTAATTATGAGAGTGATTTAGCATGATTTGATCATGAATTATTTCAATATGAGTTTGAATTATGTTTGAATGCTTGGAAATATGGATCGGCTAAGCTGCAAATAATGAGATAATGTTTTGATAATTTTGAATAATGAGATATATTATGTTTCATATTCATTTAATCTTAGATCTATGAATCATGAACTATAATGTGATGATATATGATAAGATCTCATATTAAAATGCTTGATTAAGATTCGCTAAGCTTAGAAATCATTAGATCATGGTTATGATCTCTTGTAATTTGATGATTTGAACTTAGATCCATGAAATGTGGGCTGAAATTTGATGTTCTTGATGAAATCACATGTTGAAATGTTAGATCTAGGGTTCGATCATTATATATGATGAGGATGATGATGATTTTGTGTTTAATTGATGATCATACCTTAGTTGATGATGTAGCAAGATCTCATGCATTTTGATCAAGTTCGATGAGAAAGTGGTGTTGAATGATTCTGAATTTAGCTAGGATAAGGTTCAACCATGGTTTATCTTGATGTGTTGATCTTGTTTTCCCTTTTTTTGGTGCATTTGTATTAGATTAGCATGTGTTTGTTGAAATGTATGCGTAGTGCTAAAATTTGTTTTCCATAAAAGGAACCTCTAAGTGTGAGTTCTTATTTATTCAATTAATGGAAAAAAATAGAGCTTAGCTTCAATGTGCTTCTTTAAGGAAGTCTTGGAGAAATTAAATAAAAATAAACTTGAATTCAAGCTGATTTGGGGCTAAAAAAACTAAGGTTTTCAAAGTGTGTTCAAATAAATTAGAAAGCTTGAACTTGTAAAACTTTGTAGAAGCCTTAATGAATGTGTTTGTGTGATTTAATAAGAGGTATAAATTTTGATTAGTTTCCATTCCAACTATAATAAGAGGTATTAGGATGCTTCGTAATTGTTTTAGAATATCTTAAGAAAGAAAATGAGAAAGCAAGACATTCACATGTTATGCGTTCATGCTTTTTATTTAGATTTTCTTAGCTTTTAAATAGAGTTTGGTTAAGGTTTTCTGGTTGTGGTGATTAATGTGCCATATTAAGAAGGTGTACTGTTTAGCCAATAGATATTTAGGTTTTTGAAAACTAGTTCTGAGATATTAGGTGCAAGTGTTTGGACTTAAGTATTGTTCTTTAAATCATTGCAATTTTTCACTATAGTAGAGTTAAAATATTTTTGTCCATGAAAATGATTTTTTTTATTTTTTTAGTATTTCTACTGTTATCCCTATCATAACATGCCAAATACGAATTCGGCCACTAGACATAAAAGGTGGGAGTCGCTACTAATCTTTTTTAAAAGGTGTTATTAGATCACCTATAAGAACCTATTCTTTTCAGTTTAGTCGATAATTTTACTATTAAAGGTCTTAGTTAATTTTTATAAATAAAAAATTAAAAAATAATTAACTAAGAATAAAAATTCAAAATTTTTAGTTTTCTACATAAAATACTAAAATAAATCTGACAACGGAG
Source organism: Adansonia grandidieri (assembly GCA_038382065.1). Lineage (NCBI taxonomy): Eukaryota > Viridiplantae > Streptophyta > Magnoliopsida > Malvales > Malvaceae > Adansonia > Adansonia grandidieri. Next base: position 9,490,916 of record JBBYHK010000014.1, on the reverse strand, counting down.
TCATTTCGAAGGAGCAAATGGATTCCTTTAATACTCTTGAGATGAGGAGATATTTCTCAGAATTTCACTAGCATGATGGAGAATTTCTTGAAAAATATTTCCAATATTTAATTTTTAATTAAAAAATAAATTAGATGTTTAGATAAAATTTAGATCTTTTTTTTCTTCATAAAATATTAAAATGAATCCAATGATGGAGTCAATTTAAGGAAGCAAATGGATTTTCTTAGATACTCTTGAGGTGAGAAAATTTTTCTCGGGCATTCCACCAGCATAATGGAGAATTCCTTAGAAAATATTTTCAATAGTTAAATATTTGATTAATAAATCAAGATTTTTTAAACCATAGCACCTTTAGTTCAACATTAGGCTAACTAGGTGTTGTCTTTGTAACAGGCATTGTGGAGATGTCGATCCTTCACCACACTATCCAAACTCCCGAATCTAGTTCTAAACATAGACCAGAAGCTATTCTTTTAGGGTGCCTCAGTCAAGCTTAGGATAACTTTAAAAAGAATATATTCATATTGGTGATCTAATCACACCTTTAAAAGATTTATGGTGACTCCCACCTCTTGTGTCTAGTAGCCGAATTCATATTTGGCACATTATGACAGTTTGGCGACTCCACTGGGGAGATTAGAGAGTCAAGCCATAGTTAGTCTTATGATACTATAAGTCCTCATAGTTGGTTTTAAAATGATCATTTGTTTATGTTCATTTGTTAACTTTTATTGCATTGTTCTTTTGCTAATGTTTATTCTTTTCTTCAATACACAAGAAAATGTTAAGGGGTTTGAATTGTTCCTTCATAAACACTGCACAAATCATATCGTAAAGCCCTAGACTTGAGCTCGTCCTTTTAGGAAAAGGTAAAATAACTACGCTCTCGTAAGGTGTCAACCTTCGCATGGGCTAGCAAAAAACTCTTAGGGTGTAGAGTACCAAAGCTTTCGTAAGGTAATAACCTTTGCAATGGCTAGGGAAATACTCCCACTCAAATTGAATCCTTTCCGATTAAAGCCTATAATGGGTGAGGATTGGGGTGCCTTGCTTATCCTCCATGGATGATGTTAAGGAATAATTTGGGTACCTTTTTACACTCATCAAATATCCTAATCCAGCATGTAAATAACACTTAAGAAGCCAACTTAGGATAGAGCCATGCCAACCCTTGTATAGAAATAACCCAAGATAGGACACATAAAGGAACATATCTCTCTTTTTTCAAAATGTATATTTTTATTTTTAAGCTTATGCTTTTATTATTATTTTTATTTTTCTCTTACCATTTTATTTTATTATATTTTCCTCTTTATGCACTCACATCATCATGACATCATTGGAATATCTTGCCACATAACTATTTTTTAGAGAAAAGGAACTTTTAATTAACATCCATGGCAAGCCTAAGTCTAAATCTGCCAAGTATGGTCCTCAGATGATTTGAAGGCTAGATCAGAAACGACTCAGCTAGTAGAAGGTGATTGTTTACCGGCAGGATATGTCTCATCTCTCCCAAAAAAAAGTCCACCTCGATCTTGCATAAAATGACCTAAATGATTTGATGAACATTTGGGGATCATGGAGTTCATCTAAGTTTCGAGTAAAATATGGAGACATAGCACTACTTCTTTCGATCAAGGTGGACAATAATTTGATAAGGTTTATAGTTCAATTTTGGGACCCTTTGTACAGGTGCATTATATTCAATGAGGTAGATATAGTCCTAACTATTGAGGAATACTCAGAATTGTTACACCTTCAATCTTCAAACCATGATAAGATATTTCAAAAAAACAAGATGGGTTACCATAGCAAACTTGCTGAAATGATAGAGATTAAAAAGACAAAGGTTATTGAAAACAAAAGGGAGGAAATACTTGCATTCTTTAAACTTTTCTTTGAGATTATATCACCAAAAATCTCGAAGAGGAGAGGCTCATGAGCATGATGGCTTTGGCTATTTATGGAATGGTCATATTTCCCAAGGTTTTGGGTTATGTGGAGATTGTAATGGTAGGCTTCGTTGATCAAGTCGAACAATAAATAAATGCAACACCAACCACCTTAGCAAAAATAATCATGTCTTTGAATCACTGCAAAAAAAATGGGGAAAGACGGTTCAACAGATGTGCATAATTGTTACACATTTGGATGATGAGCCACTTCAAGTGCAAGAAAAGCAGATTTTGTAGAGTTTCATGATAGCACTTGGCCGAAACCCAAAAAAAATTAAATAGGTAGCATTCTTGAGAAAATTAACAAGTCGAGATATGGTATGGAAGGCTCATTGGATATGTTACGATCAAACTTTATTCCAATGTAGGGTTGGACTTAGGTTCCACTTCCAGGTTTATGGGGAGTTATCAGTTATGCTCCGACTATGGTTCAAAAGCAAGCAGGCTACGAGCAATTTATCCTGATGACTCATGGGCTTAATCAGATGGACTTTGCTGACACAGATAAAGCTGCTTTACGAAAGAAAGAAGGTGTCATCAAAGATTGAAAGAAAACAATTCAAGTGGAAGGAGGGAAATTCACGAATAATACCTCCCCTGAATATTCAGTGTGGCATATGAAGCAAGCCAAGGACATAGTTTTACCCTGAAGACAACGTCAGTCATTCAGTCCAAGTTATGCCTCTTGACCCTATGATAAAAATAGGACTGGCTAATAGAAAGTTGCAAGAAGAGAAAGATGAGGTAGAGCAAGAAAACAAGAACTTGCGAGAGAAGATCAGGAAGCTGAAAAAAAGTCGATCTAAGCAAAATAAGAGGATTCAAAAGTTGAACCAAAACTGCAACATGTGGAAGACTGCATTTAAAGAACTTGATGATGTGGTTACTCAAAAGATTTTGGAGCTCGAGCATATGAGGGTGGAAAACGAGGAAGCACACATAGAATGTATAAGATGGGAGGACAGGTGTTTTAGACTTGAAAGGTTAAAAAAAGAATATGAACAAGCCCAAAACATGAGTTCAAGAAGACAACTATATCTTAGACATTTATTCGACTAGATTTGCATTAGTGCCCGAAAAACGAAAGAAATGCATGATCAAATCAATGAGTTGAAGGCATGTGTGCACCCATTCCAACCTCATGGCCAAAAATTATTTAAACTTTTAAAAGAGGCTCAAAATCATTATAGTCCAATAATGAAGTTTGTTTGGAGACCATAGATGTTAAACTTTATTTCATGGATGTTACTTAGAACATTATTGAGAATAATAATAAAGTTTCTTTTTTATCAACAATTTTTATGTGGCAAATATTCCCTTTTTTGCATAACTCATTCGTGCATTCATATTAATAACAATATGAAAACTGACTTAGATGCACGATACCCTAACTTTTCAATATTTTGGTAACAAAAAGGTTCAGCTTTTTGACTGAAATTCAGAGAGCAATCTGCTTCGCACCATTATGGTACCCAATCACTAGTGAGAATCATGGCTAAAGAGCAATCCAACGAGATCAAGAAAATAGAGAAAGCCCAAGAGGAAATGAGAGAGCAACTAGCTCAATCGATGGAAATGATGAAAGAAATTAATAAGGGGAAAGGGAAAATGGACGAAGACTCGATGAAAAAGAAAACCAAAATCTTGTGTACAAGTTGGTTAGTGACAAAATCCCTACTACACATCCTAAAATGCTAGAGGTTATTATTTCTATGATAAGGCCAAAGCTAAATGACTTAATACAAGTTCCTAATTTAGATGACTTAGAGGAACAGAGAAAGTTGAAACTCAATGAAAAGGAAGCAAAGAAGGACTTTGGGTCCCAAAAAATAAGTCTTCTAGAGAAGAAAGGCTTCGAGCTATGGAAAAAATGGATTTTTTTGGATCCACAGACGTTGCACGACTTTGTCTTGTGCTCGATGTTGTAATCCCACCAAAGTGCAAGACTCCAAACTTTGAGAAATATAATGTACTTGTCACACATGTTACAATGTACTGTAGGAAGATGGCAACTCATGCAAATGATGACAAGTTGCTTATTCCTGTATTCCAAGACAGTCTTATAAGCTTGGCTGCTAATAGTATTTACAATTGGACAAAAACTGTATTCACTCATGGAAGAAATTGGCTAGGGCATTTATTTCACAATATAAACATACTGTGGACATGGCTCCTGATTGGATGCCATTGCAAGCAATGGAGAATGAAAAGTTTCAAAGGGTATGCTTAAAGGTGGTGTGATCTATTTACAAAGTTCAACCACCTCTTACTGAGAAAGAAACTACCATGATGTTTGTTAGTACTCTTCAAGCTCTTTTTATGCAAAATGATAGGAAATGCTACGAAAAACATTGCAAATATGGTGATCACAGGGAAATTATCGGGAATGCTATCAAGAGCATGACATTAGAGGCAAGAGATACATCTGGAGTAAAAAAAAGAGGAGTCCCTAGAAAAAAGGAATTTGAGGTTCAAGTAGTTACTCATGGAGGACTATATAGAGGATTTATACCTTACAATCCATATCCTATCCACTAAACCTATTATCCAGGTTCAAACAACATAGCCTATACCCACCCACTTGCACCATCTTCCACTTTTCAACCAGCTTTTTGCCTTGGAGCACTTATACCACCAGAAAAACCTATGATCAATCAGCCCAATCGATCCAATTACCAAACAACCAAAAAGCACTTCGACCTTATCAATAAAAAGCTTCCGTTAACCTTATCCTTATAACCTACACTTAATTACTCCCAGATCTCATGAAGAACCATTTAATTGCACCTGTGTAAATTGAGCCCATGAAACCTCCATACCCTAGATGGTACAATCCCAATGCTCGATGTAATTACCATGTACAAAATATTGGACATTCTACTGAAGATTGCACTGCATTGAAATACGAAGTGCAAGGCCTAATTACAGCTAGGTTAATAAACTTTGGAAAAAAAAAAAAGGAGAAGCCAAATGTCAATGGCAATCCTTTGCCTAATCATGCTAAACTGCAGTTAATGCCTTGGGAGATAATAAGGCAAGAATTGTTAAAAGAAATGTAGAGGATATTCCAATCCCGTTGAGGTGAATCTTTGACATTCTAGTCATAGCTGATGTGATTTGCCCTTTGCTAGCAAATTCAAGTACTTATCGCTGGACATATGATCCTTTTAAGGCCTAAAAAGTTCCATATGGGGCTTATAGGTAATTCGATTCAAGAGTGCATTGATTTTCGGCAAAAGGTGCAATGATTGATGGATTCATTCCAAGTAGAGTTCTCTGAAGATTATAAGAATAACAAGATAAATGTTATTAATGAAGAGGCATCATCAAGGCTATCTTTCAAGGTCAAGCCAATGACATTTTACTATAATGAGAAGTCAATGCCGACTCTAGTTAACAAGGTTATCCTTACTTTTAATGTTCTGAGTCTATTGCCTTATCTGGATAACAAAGCTGTATGATGGAAGTATGATTGTAAAGTTGTAATTACAACTGCTAAGCCAGGATTGAGTTATTCTACAGATTTGGCACAAATAACTGGCATAGGGGGAATGACTAGGAGTGGATGATTTCACCATACTATAGATGCTTATTGGGGAGGCCATGGATTCATGCAACAGGGGTTGTCCCTTCATCATTGCATCAAAAATCAAGTTTTTGTGTTTAGAGAAGAAGATTTATTGGTCACTTAGTTATCGTCAATCCCATATATGGAAGTTATTGAAGAAGCTTTGGAATGCTCTTTTAGATCATTTGAGTTTGTCAATGCAACATATGTGGGTAAAGTTTCTAAAGCAGTGCACTTACCCAAAATAGCTTAGATGTTGTTTAATCAAACTGTCAAGAAAGGTTGACGAGGTGGAGCTAGATTGGGAAAGGATTTGCAAGGAATCAAAAACTTGCCAATCATATCAGTGAATAAGGAAAGATTTGGATTGGGATACAGATCAACATGGGAAAAAAGAGGAGAGATGGTGGAGAACAAAAAGATAGAAGGAATGGCTCATTACATGAGCCATTCATAGGGATCTAACAGGGATCAATGGACTGATCGTGCCTCACTTGTATAGCATTTTTTGTTCAATAGGATTTATTAACCTAAATACTTCAAAGAAAACACCAATTGAGGAAATAGACGAAGCTCTTTTGGACTTATCAATTTATATGGTGGAGAATGGAAGTTAACAAGAAGATATCTTGGTGTATCCGACACCTTCAGACGTTGAACCAAAGAACTGGAAGATAATGAAATTGCTTGTTGTCCTTGAACCTTTACCAAAGTAATTTAATAATTTATTCCTTAATGGTTCATGCTCAAGAACATTAGAGAATTTCTTATGTATGGGCTAATTTACTTTTGTCATTTTCAATTTTAATAATAAATGGAATGCATTTTAGTAAATTTCCTCTTCATCCCATTTCATTTCATTTTCATATCGCACATATACTAATATACACCTTTTCAATTATTTTTAAGTTTGCAAATAATGAACATATAAGTGATCATGATAATGATAATTTGAGATTTGACTTTGAAAACCTATTTATATTGATAAACTTAATAATGAAGAAGACTTAGATGATGACACCTTACCACCCAATTTGTTAAGGTTAGTGGAACAAGGGGAGAAGTCCATAGAACCTCATTAAGAAATTATGGAACTGGTTAATCTAGGTTATGAAGAAAATAAAAAATAAGGTCAAAGTAGGAATATCACTCTCATCTGACAACGGGTAAAAGCCAAAAGAATTGCTTCGAGAATATATGGATATATTCGTATGGTCTTATTAAGATATGCCAGGTTTAAGTGCCAACATTGTAGAGCATAAGTTGCCTCTAAAGCCAAAATACAAATCAGTGCAACAGAAGATGAGACGCATGAAACCTAGAATGTTGTTGAAAATAAAAAAAGAGTTTAGGAAGCAATTTGATGTAAGATTTCCCGAAGTAGCCAAATATCCTAAATGGATAGCGAATATAGTCCCAGTACCTAAAAAAGATAGGAAAGTACATATGTGCATGGACTATCAAGACTTAAATAGGGCAAGCCTAAAGGACAACCTTCTTTTACCTCATATAGATACTCTTATAGATAACGCTACAAGATATTCTTCATTCTCTTTCATGGATGGTTTCTTGGCTTATAATCAGATAAGGATGGCTCCTGAAGATAAAGAGAAAACTACTTTTGTAACCTTGTGGGGAACATTTTGCTATAGGGTTATGCCTTTTGGACTAAAAAATGCTAGAGCAACTTATTAAAGGGTAATGGTGACATTATTCCATGATATGATTCATAAAGAAATCGAGGTTTATGTTGATGATATGATAGCCAAGTCCCGCGAGGGAGAAAATCACAAAGACCACTTAGAAAATTATTCGAAAGGCTGAGAAAATTTCAACTCAAGTTGAATCCTGCTAAGTGTACATTTAGTGTCAGTTCTGGGAAGTTGTTAGGTTTCATGTAAGCAAAAGAGGGACTGAGGTGGATCCTGATAAGATACAAGCTATACAAAATTTCTCTCCTCCTAATACACAACAAGAGGTGAGAGGTTTTCTAGGAAGACTGAATTATATTGCCCATTTTATCTCTCAACTTACGTCTAAATGTGATCCCATATTTAAGCTTCTTAGCAAAGACAACATAAGTGAATGGAATCAGGATTGTCAAGAATCTTTTGAAAGGATCAAAGAATACTTATCAATCTGCTTATTCTTGTACCACCAGTCTCAGGGAAACTTTTAATTCTATATTTAACAGTATGAGAAAGATCGATGGGATATGTGCTAAGACAGTAGATGAAAAGGGTAAGAAAGAGCAAGCCATTTATTACCTGAGTGAAAAATTCATTAATTACAAGTCTAAGTATTCACTGTCAGAAAAGATGTGTTATGTGTTGGCTTGGACAGCTCATAGGCTCAGGCAATATATGCTATACCACACTACATGGCTCATAGCAAAGTTGGATTCCTTAAAATATATTTTTGAAAAGCCATCCTTGTTAGAAAGGATAGCAACATGGCAAGTCATGCTTTTTGAGTATGATATTGTGTATGTGACCCAAAAGGCTATAAAAAGGAGCATAATAGTAGAATTCCTCATTGATAAAGCTACTGAAGATTATGATCCTATGAGATTTGACTTTTTCAGATGAAGATTTGATGGCAGTACTCTAAGTAGATGAAGAAGGATATGGGGAAAAAACATGGAAAATGTATTTTAATGGAGCATCAAATGCTTTAAGGCATGGGATTGAGGCAATTTTGGCATCCCTAGAAGGAAATTATTTTCCAGTCACTGCTAAATTGGATTTCAGTTGCACTAATAATATGGCTCAATATGAAGCTTGCATCATGGGCTTACAAGCAGTGATTGATAAAAAAATTGATGAGTTAGATATGTACGAAGACTCAGCTTTGGTTATTTACCAACTTCGAAGAAAATAGGAGACAAGGGATTCAAAGTTAGTGCTATACCAAATGCATGTGACAGGATTGGCTAAGCAATTCAAAAAGGTTCACTTTCAATATCTCTCTCGAGAAAAAAATCAAATCGCTTATGCTCTTGCTACATTGTCTTCAATGTTCTAAGTGGGTACTGATGTTAGCATTCAGCCTATTGAGTTGACTATAAAATACTTGCATGCACACTGTTTTGAGGTAGAAAGAGAGGTTTAAAGGAAACCATGGTATTATGATATCTTGCAGTATATTAAGCATCAACAATATCTTGAGCATGTGTTAGATAATTGTAAGAAATTCATTCATAAGCTAACTATGGGTTTTTTCCTCAATGGTGATGTGCTATACAAAAGAAGTTAAGATCAAGTACTTCTGAGATGTGTGAATGCAACAGAAGCAAGAAGAAAATGGAAGAAGTACATGATAAGGCATGTAGGGCACATGTTAGTGGCCATATGATGACAAGGCAAGTTATGAGGGCAGGCTATTACTGGTCAACAATAGAGAGTGATTGCATTAATTATGCTAGGAAGTGCCATAAATGTCAAATTTATGCTAATAAGATTCATGCTCCCCAAATGAACTGCATGTTTTGGCACCACCATGGCCTTTCTCAATGTGGGGTATGGATGTAATAGGACCAATCATTCCAAAAGCGTCAAATAGACATGGGTTCATTCTTGTTATCATTGACTATTTCATGAAATGGTGGAGGCAGCCTCATATACAAATGTAACATGAACAGTTGTTTGTAAATTCATAAAAAAAGAGATAATATGTCAATATGGGCTCCTAAAGAGAATCATTTCAAGTAATGCTCGTAATTTGAACAACATAATGATGAAAAAAGTGTGCACACAGTTTAAGATTAAACACCACAATTTTGCACCATATCATACAAAGATGAATGGAGTAGTAGAGGTAACTAACAAAAATGTTAAGTTAATTGTGGAAAAAAGGACTGAAACATACAAACATTGGCATGAAAATTTGCTTTTTGCCTTGCATGCTTGCAGAACATTAATACATACGTCTACCGGGGTAACCCCATTTTCGTTGGTGTATGGGATGGAGGCTGTATTACCGGTTGAGGTGGAAATACCATCCTTAAGGGTATTAAAGGAGGTAGAACTGGAGAAAGTTGAATGGATACGAGAACGATACGAGCAGTTAAACCTTATTGAAGAAAATAGGCTTACTGCACTTTTTCATAGCCAATTATATCAAAAGAGAATGATGGAAGCACAAAATAAGAAGGTCTGCCCTAAAAGCTTTTGAGAAAGAATATTGGTCTTAAAGAGAACTCTTTTGTATCAACATGATCATCGAGGGAAATGGACACCAAACTAAAAAGGTCCATATATGGTGAAAAAGGCCTTTTCAGGTAGGGCATTAATTTTGACTGATATAGATGGGGATGAATTACCAAACTCAATCAATTCAAATGCTGTAAAAAAAATATTTTGCTTGAAGAAAAAAAGGAAAAAAAAAGAACATAAATTGAAAACCCATAAGGGCGATTTAAGTTATTGGTCGGATCTAAGCTAAAAACTTGGAAAGGCGGCTTAGATATAATTCAGCATCGTTTGAAGCTATCACAATTAGGACAAAATCCTCAAAAATGAAAAATCTGAAAAGGCAATTCAAACTATGGAAAAATCAACATCGGTTAAAAATCATATGGTAAGGGGCAAATTCCACTCTGAAGCATGTTGGGGGGCATCAATTGAGCAAGTTCTCAAGTAAAAGTCAAGGATTAGATTGATCATGATCATTTAGATGTTCATTATTTAAGTAACAATTACCTTATCTAGATTTTCCTTTGTAATTTTTTTTAAAATGGCCTAATATGAATTGTTGTTGAATTCTATTCCTTTTTTTTTCTCTTTTCTCATAATAAAAGAGAATTATTTTTCCTAATTTACATTGCTTTCTCCTTTACCTTTTCCTGCATTCTTGTTGAGGAAATGTCTAATGCATTTTGTTTATTGCTGAATTGGAAATTATGAAAGATAAGTTAATAAAGATGTTATTGAAATATTTTTTCACTATTGTGGTAAGGAAATAAAGAACTGCATGGTAAAAAGGATATGAGTAAGAGCAATAAAATAGAGGTGTTGATATTTGTGGAAATAAGAATGCATAATGCGACTCTGATATGGTAAGTTAGTTTGATCAATGAAGAATGAAAGTTGAAAAATTAGAATTAATGAGACAATAAGGACATTTCTGAATCAATGACAAAGTCATGAGCTTGAGAATAATTTTGTTATCATGATTTGGGAGTGTTTGGATTCATGATCATGGTGTTTCATTGTAGATGCATTACATTCCATTCATAGCATTCATGACATCTTAAGCAAAGATTTGATTTTTAAGAGTGATTTTTCATCAGCACTAGATTTGCTTGGCCAAATTTTTAAAGTCAAAGCCTCGGTGGAGGATTTATTTCAAACTTTTAAAGTCGAAGCCTCGATAGAGGAGTTTTAAAGTTGAAGCCTCGATGGAGGAGTTATTTCAAATTTTTAAAGTTGAAGCCTCGGTGGAGGAGTTTTAAATTTTTAAAGTTAAAGCCTCGGTGGAAGAGTTATTTCAAATTTTTACAGTTGAAACCTTGGTGGAGGAGTTTTCTTATTTGAAATTAAACAAAAAAGTTTGTGCTTGGTTGAAAGAGTATTTCCCAAAAGATAACAATTGCAATAAGGTCTGAGATATGGGTGTTTACGTTTTTATACATTTTCTATTCTATAGCAAGTGCACAAAGAGGGGCAGCTGTAGACACTTAATTTTGGGCTCGGATAATTTGAACTAGCAAGTTGACTCTTTTTGGTCATTTATTAAACTTTGGTCTATGTTAGGAAATTTAATTTTGATTTAATTTTTAAAGTTTAAAAAAAAAAGGGAGTTAAAATAGCAAGTTTGAAAAAATAAAGATTCAAGGCTGATTTTTAGAGATTTAATTGGAATTTGGAATCAAAGGTTAAATTAGGAATTTGGAATTAATTGGAGACTGAAATTTTAGGATTTTATTTTATAATTGCTGTAAATTTGGAAAAAAGAGATTGGTGATTGATTCTAGTTTTTAATGCTTTATCCACCAATCTCCCCTAGAAATAGGACTCAAAAATTCAGTCTTAGACACTAGAAAAAAAAAAAAAGGGAGAGAAGAACGGCAGTCACATAAATGTTTTAGTAACTTTTGAACTTTTTGGAAGAAGATTAGTTTTTGGTAAGGTACTTTTTCTTTTATAATTTCATGTAAATATTTGTTTGGGACTAAGGGAATATTTCAAAAGTATTTTAGTTCTTTATTTTTTTTTAAAAAAAAAATTAGGTTTGTTTGTAGTATTGTTAATAAAAAGTAGAGGCTTACGAAGTGTTGTTTCAATTTTTTTTACCACCTTTTAAAAGAAAAAGAATTTTAATATCAGTTATAAAAAAAATTCAAAACTTCCCAATTTTGTTGATTGAAAACTGGGAATTGAAATTTTTTCTGCCATTACATCTAAATGTTTAAATCAAGTTTAGTACCTGATTAAAAAAATTTATAGATTACAAAAAAAAAAAAAAGAAACAACAAAAAAAAGCAAATTGCAAATAGTGGGCTGCAATTTGGAGGACCTAAATTTGGTCCATGCATGAGGGCCTATGCATGAACTTGCACAGATCCCTACCTTTTTTTTAGTTATTTCCTTAATTTTTTTCACAATCTTTTGGTTATATTATTTTTGTATTTATTTCTATAGCATGATACGTTCATTCCTTAATTTTTCTTATAGAATAAATTTATCTCCATCAATTAATTGTTTATTGTGTTGATACTATTTGTTTGCCTATTTATTTCACCATTTTATTTTATTTGTATTTTTATACAATAATAATAGATTTCAAATCCATTTAATAATTTGTTTTAAAAATAGACTACTTAATTAAAATTAGTTAAGATTTTTCAGATGATGGAACTCGAAGAAGTCACAAATGGTTGACTTCTAAGAATTTTTCAAGTGAGAAAATTTTGATTAAATTCCGCTAGCACAATGGAGAGTTTAGTCAATTTTCAATATTAAGGGTCTTAGTTAATTTTTATAGATAAAAAATTTAAAAAATAAATTAAATAGGAATAAAAATTCAAAATTTTTACTTCTCTACATAAAATACTAAAATAAATCCGACAATGGAGTTACTTCAAAGGAGCTAATGATTCCTTTGTATACTCTTGAGGTGAGGAGATATTTCTTAGAATTCCACCAACATGATGGATAATTTCTTGAAAAATATTTGCAATATTTAATTTTTGATTAAAAATAAATAAATTAGATATTTAGATAAAATTTATATCTTTTTTTTTTATTTTTTTCTTTATAAATATTAAAATGAATCCGACGATGGAGTCAATTTAAGGAAGCAAATGGATTTCCTTAGATACTTTTGAGGTATATTTTTCTTGGGCATTCCACCAGTTAGTAGAGAATTCCTTAGAAAATATTTTCGATACTTAAATATTCGATTAATAAATCAAGACCTTTTAAACTATGGGACCTTTAGTTCAACATTAGGCTAACTAGGTGCTGTCTTTGTGACAGGCGTTGTGGGGTTGCTGATCCTTCCCCGCATGTAACCGAACTCTCGAATCCAGTTCTGAATGCAGACCAGAACCTATTCTTTTAGGGTACCTTAGTCAAGCTTCGGATAACCTTAAAAAGAATATATTCATATAGGTGATCCAATCACATATTTAAAAAAGATTGTGGGACTCCTACCTCTTATGTCTAGTGGCCAAATTCATATATGGCACATTATGATAATCCGTATTGAAAAATCTTTAAAATGAGCTTTTGCAAATGTTATTTAGTGCTTAGATAAGTCAGGAAAATAATTCCACAACAAGAGCTTTTCAAATGCTCTATTTTTCAGCTATTGTGTTTTAAAGCATACTTTTTTTATGGGTAAAGTATTTTTCTTGATTTTTGTTGTATTTTTTTTTTATTAAAGTGGGTTAAGTAAAATTTCCAATGGTGTATGGTACATCTGAAGTTGATGTCAAACAAATTAGGAATAAATTTCTCATTGTACGCTATTTAGACATTATGTTTACTATAGTGATGCCTGATTCAAAAAATATTTTAGGCCTTGAAATAATTTTTTGAGAAATTTTCACTATTTTTACTATGAAATATATTGAGTTAACTTTCCTTATAATTTTAGTTTGCAACGTTTAGTGCTCAAATGAATTCAAAATAAATTTAAGAAGCTCTAGAGTTCGAAGTTGCCCTTATTTCACATTAGTGAATTTTGAGGTGTTAGAATGCTTGGGGATTGGTTTTTTTAAGTATCATTTTGGGAGTTCATAGACTAAGAAATTTCAAATAGTAAGTTTTTAAATGCTTACTTCAAGGTTTTCAATTTAATAAAAAATTGATTCAAGCTTTGTTTCCAAAGTTTCTTTTATTCAATTTCATCATTTTTTTCCTTTTCACAAAAGATTTAAGAAAAATGTTCTATTTTGTAATAAGTTTGAATTTTTACCTAATTTGCAATTATTTTGGATTCAACATTTTTTTGAAATTTTATTTTTGCAAACCAAATCACGTTATGAATTTGAGTTATTCCTACACCAACATTCAATTACTCTCATGGAACTTGACACATGTTAAGGAATATATTTTTTCTTTTTATTGATGTATGTTTTTTAAAAGGATGAGAATTACGGTTGAATATTTGAATATCTAAAATTAAGAAAAAC
>JBBYHK010000014.1:9459778-9470079 GCA_038382065.1 Adansonia grandidieri | reverse complement strand
AAACATATAAATCAAACTAATTCAAAAAATCAGCAACTTCAACTCCATAAACTCCATACATTATCTCAAACAGCTACGATAAAAAATCACAAATACTGATGGACTTCAAACCCACAATGACAATAAATTAAACTAATTCTTTTTTTTTATCTAAAGTTGCCCTAAATGAAAATTAAAAAGGGAAAAATAGGTTTCTACCTTTTATATAGGTTCATTGTTTTGCCAAGCTACTGTAAACTAAAGGTCAACATTATTTCAATTATAGAGTGTCAACTAAATAAGCTAACTAATTAGGGTTAGAAAATCAGGTTAGGGTTTGAGTGTGGCTTTTGTTTTTTCGGCTTTTTTTTTGGATTTGATCTTCAAACAAGCAAATTGACAATGAAAATAACACTGCTCAAAATCTCGAAATTTTAAGTTCAAAGATAACAATAAGATTTCACATTCGATCATCCAAAACATAAAAATTCATTGAAGAAAACGCAGGTAATCCAAAATTTCTCCAAGATAATCTTACCAATCAAAAAATAATTTGGGGTTGTAGTCGATCGACTGATTGGGAAGTGACGAAGGAGAGGCGACTGTGAAGAATAACCTAATTGCAGTTTCGATTTTGGAGGATGAATTGGGAGGGTTTTTTGATTTTAGGGTTTGAAACTGTTAGGGTTAGAATTTTAGGGAAATTGGCTCGAAAATGACCTGCAGAATCGATCGAAAGTGATGAAGGAGAGGCTACTGTGAAGAATAACCCAATTTTAGTTTTGATTTTAGAGGATGAATTGGGAGGGTTTTTTTATTTTTAGGGTTTCAAAGTTTTGAGGTTAGAATATTAGGGGAATAGGGTCGACGAAAATGACCTGCTTTGCAGGTTTTTCTTTTTTTTTTTTAAACAGTATAGATTAACTACTATTAATCTAACGGCTGATTTCTATTTAAGCTGATGGGAAGCGTTGGTTAAGAAGCTTTTATTAGAATTTTCCAGGAAAGAGGGGCCAAGTAAAAAAGAAAAACCAATCCAAAAAGGTAGCAAAGCCAAAAACGAAAAGAAAGCAACTGTAGAGAAAATTTCCCATTTGCCAAACACTTTAGCTTTCTCTTTCATTCTTGGAGACGATAAGACTCTCTGAAGTTGCTTACTCCCCAGCATTTCATTTTTAGAAAATAATGGCATGTTACAATTTGTGAAAACTCTGAACCACTGCAAGTCCTCAAATTATTAATTACTTTTTGAAATAACCGGAGAACCGAGCCGAGTAGAGGACTGAAAGTATCAACCATGGCCTCGACTACGCCGACCCTTGGCGGGGGCGGGGAGGACCGGGTCATGCGACGGCTCAGCAGATCGTGAAAAGTCCTAACACTCTGAAATAGGTTCTAGAAGACATGTTATAGATTTTCTTAAGCTTCGATAACCGCTTGTTAGAAAAACAAAGGGAAAAATTTTAAAAAATAAAATAAAATGAACCATAAATTATTAAAAAATAATAATTATTAAAATTATGAATAATAAGATTGAATTATTTTTTTATTTTTTATTTTAATTTTTTTTTCTACTGTAACTCTTTTCTAAGCGTTGCTCAATGGAGGGAATCGACCCTCCCATAGACATATAAATGTATAAATTATACATATAAATTTATATATTATATAAATTATACATATAAATTTATACATATATAAATGATATATATTAAAAAATAATATATATAAATAATAAAATATTAAAAATATTTTATATTAAATTTTGATTTATTATTTAAAAATAATACAAAATAATAACATATTTTATATTAAATCATGAATTATCATTTAAAAATAATAAAAAATATAAACATATTTTATATTAAATCTTGAATTATTATTTAAAGACTAATTAAAATAAAAATATTTTATAATAAATCCTGAATTATTATTTTAAAAATAATAAGAATTTAAAAATATCTTTTATTACAAATATTTTATATCACATCTCCATTTAATATATATTATATAATATATATGAATATTAATATATTAAAAACGTATTTAAAAATAATAAAAGTAAAAATATTTTAGATTAAATATCAAATTATTATTTAAAAAAGAATAAAAAAATATAACTATAACTGAATATACATGTGCTTATAACTGAATATACAAATGATTAAAATGATGTATTTAATTTCAATATATATTGATACATGTTCCAATATGTGGAGGGTAAATTCCTATACAAGAGGAACTGATCCAAAATATATGTTATATATGAATTATATACATTAAAAATACTATTTAAAAATAATAACAGATTAAAATTATTTTATATTAAATCTTAAATTATTATTTAAAAATAAAAATAAAAAATTTAATCATAACCAAATATACAAGTGATCATAACCGAATGTGCAAATACCTATAAATGAGTGTACAGATAACCAAAAATAATATATTTAATTTCAGTATATATATATCGATATATGTTTTAATATACATAAAGAGTCGGTTCTTACAAAAGGGGGAACCAACCCCATATATATATTGTATATAAATTATATATAGTAAAAATACTATTTAAAAATAATAAAAGATTAAAAATATTTTATATTAAATATCGAATTCTTATTTAAAAATAATAAAAAATAGAATCATAACTGAATATACAGGTGACCATAATTGAATGTATAAATGCTTATAACTAAATGTACAGATGACTAAAACTAATTATTTAATTCCAATATATATATTTTTATTTTTATTAGTTTTTAAATAATAATTTAAGATTTAATATAAAATAATTTTATATTAAATTATTTTTAAATAGTAATTTAAAATTTAATATAAAATATATTTTTATTTTTTATTATTTTTAAATGATAATTTAAGATTTACCATAAAAATATTTTTAATTAATATAAGAATATACTTAAGATTTAATATAAAAATATTTTTTAATATTTTATTACTTATAAATATTATTTTTAGTATATATAATTTATATATTTCTATAACTGACTCTCTAGTAAGAGCAACGCAGAGAAAAGAGCAACATAGAAGAAAATGAAATAAAAAAGTAAAAAAATAATTATATTTTTTTTATTTTTTTAAGATTATTTTTTAATTTAATTTTTTTTTAATAATTTATGATCCATTTCACTCTTTTGACATTTTTTTCAGAAAAAAAAGTTGTCCAGATATTTATTAATTGATATAATAAAAAATATTTATGAAAAGGAAGTGCAAATTACTTTGTTAACTTAAAAAAAAAAAAGAAAAAGGAAAACGTCTGGAAAAAAGTGAAAAAGGGGCGAACAATACAAATTCGGGGAAGTGGGGCCGCCGTCAGTGCGGAGAGACTCGAAGTCGCTAGAGCCGGCAAGAAGAGAGCGGTGGTCAGCGTCTTTCACATGTCACGACCGGCTCGTATCTAACGTCGCACGTCGCTTAGCTAAAACTCTAAGCCGGTTACATACATTACCGCTCGCCATGAATGATCTCAATGTGCGTTTCTTTCGTCTCCTTATTTACTTTTAATTGGATATGTATTTTTCTTGTATCTTTTGATTCAGGATTCGTGAGTGTGATAGGAAAGGTCTTAAACTGATTGAAGTTTTTAAATATAGTAATTTTTTCGGGTTGAGACTTGAGATTATTTCATTGCAAATTTAGAGCTTTTTTTAACAACTCATTAATTTTTTATTATTAAGGTTAAAAAGGTCTTTCAAATTTTATAATAAATTTATAATATTTTCTTCTAATTTTTATTAGTATAATTTAAAAATTTGTAGGATGAAAGTGAAGTGAAAGTCAGAGTGAAAAGAAATTATAGGAAGCAAATTAAAAGAAAAGACGATTATTGATTTTAATAGTTAATAGAATAGAGTCGAAAAATAAAATAAATGGAAGATTTAATTATGTCAGATTGTTGTCTGTTTTGAGCAGACAAGAGTGAGGCGAAGTGAACTTTTCCAATCTGTTTCCAGCAACACCCCATGTTCTTTTTTCTTCATTCAGATAACCTTATCATTTAAAAAAAAAAAATTTCTTAGTCCTCCATCCTGCTCGTCAGATCAGATTTGGTGGTATCTTTCTACCATTCGTATTCCATTGCAACCCATTGTGTTTCTGATTCCATTTTTTCTTTTCTTTTCAGCTCAGCTCAACTTGGATTAGATCTGCGATAATTACTTCTTTTTCAGGTGGCTTAAAAAGTTTTTCAAGGAAAGGTCTTTTATGCTTTGTTTGGGGTTCTCTCAAAGGGAAAACTCAGATACCCAGATTGGATCCGTTGAGGTAAATTGATGTTTTTTGCTTCAAAAGGGGAATGCATGTTGTTCAACTACTTGCTGAGATCTAATAAATCTCCAACTATTTGTGTTACATTGTATAGATGAATTCCTTCTTGTTCAGTTAAGGCTTGATGAAAAAGGGAAAAGCTTTGATTCATCTCCTGGAAATTGAAATTAGTTTACGTGACTTGTTTTTTTGTTACCATCGATTTATTCATGCTATTTTTATTAGGAACATTTTCATCTTATTTTCTTGAGAGAGAGAGAGAGAGAGAGAGAACAAAAAGATTTTAGTTTCTTGAGGGACTGTGATAATGAAGAAGGTCCGAGGCAGAGAATTATTGTCTATACTCCTTCTTGTTGTATTATCCGCATTTCTTACAAGTGGAGAAGTTCAGTCAAAGTCTTTCCTGATAAATTGTGGTGCAAATTCCAGTGTGAATGTGGATGGTAGAAAATGGGTTGGTGACTTGATCCCTGATAACAATTTCACCCTTAGTTCTCCTGGTGTTGTTTCCACTACTTCTACACTAAGTGGTGATTCAATCTTTGCGCCACTCTATAAATCTGCCCGCCTTTTCACTGATGAATTGAATTACACGTTTAATGGAATCATTGGGAACTATTTCTTGAGGCTTCACTTCTGTCCCTTCTCCTTTGAGGACCACAATGTAAATGAATCTTCTTTCGATGTTGTAGCCAATGGTCTGACACTCTTAGCACAATTTAATGTTATTGGTGAGATTGCACACAAGAATTTGTACCTACAAAGTTCAGGAAGCAATTCCAGCTCATCCTCTTTGGTTAAAGAATATATTTTACCTATCAATTCGAACTTGCTTGTGATTGAGTTCATCCCAACAAAAGGATCGTTTGGTTTCATTAATGCCATAGAGATGGTCCCTATGATCGATAAGCTTTTTGCAGATTCAGTCAGTAAAGTGGGTGGAAATGATGCAAATCTGAATCTAAGTGGAAGGGGAATTGAAACTATGTATAGGTTGAATGTTGGGGGCCCTGAGATTAATCCCAGTCAGGATTCCAGTTATTGGAGAACATGGGATGTGGATTCTGGCTATATGATCACAGCAAATGCAGGTTCTGAAATACACAACAGTTCTAATATTACCTATGCTTCTTTGAATGATTCTTCAGTGGCTCCTCTTCTTGTGTATGAAACAGCAAGAAGCATGTCCAACACCGAAGTCTTGGAGAAAAGGTTTAATATGTCATGGAGGTTTGAAGTAGATCCTGACTTTGATTACTTAATCCGCTTACATTTCTGTGAGCTGGTTTATGACAAGCCAAGCCTGAGGATTTTCAGAATCTATATAAACAACCGAACTGCAGCAAATAATTTTGACATTTTTGTGAAGGCTGGTGGAATAAACAAAGCTTATCATCAGGATTACTTTGATGCAGTTTCTTCAAAAATCAACCTCCTCTGGATTCAACTTGGTCCTGACACAGCAGCTGGCGCTTCAGGCACTGATGCTCTCTTGAATGGGCTGGAGATTTTCAAGCTTAGCCGAAATGGGAATCTTGCTCACGTGCAGAAATACAATTCAACTGGGAGTTCAACTCACACTTCAAAGCTTTGGGTTCTTTGGGTGGGAATTGGTGCAGGTGTGGCCACTGTTGCCATTCTTGCAATTGCTGCTATCCGCATATTCTGTTTCTGCAAAAAACAAGAGAAAGAATCAGGTGACACCAAAAGCAGCATTCATGGGTGGCGGCCATTATTCCTTCATGGTTCTATTTTAAATAGCACCGCTGATGCCAAGCGATCTTCTAGACTTCAAAATCCAAATGGATCTATGGCCTCCACTGGAGTTGGCAAGCAATTTACGCTTGCAGAGATTCGAGCAGCAACAAATAATTTTGATGAAAGTTTAGTGATTGGCGTAGGGGGGTTTGGTAAAGTATTTAAAGGGGAGATTGGAGATGGTACTCTTGCAGCGATAAAGCGAGCAAATCCACAATCTGAGCAAGGGCTTGCTGAATTTCATACTGAGATTGAGATGCTTTCAAAGCTTAGACATAGGCATCTGGTCTCCATGATTGGATTCTGTGATGAACAGAATGAGATGATCTTGGTCTATGAGTACATGGCAAATGGAACTCTTAGAAGTCATCTGTTTGGAAATGATGTCCCACCGTTGACTTGGAAGCAGCGACTAGAAGCATGCATTGGTGCTGCCCGGGGACTGCACTACCTTCATACAGGAGCAGAGCGGGGAATTATTCACAGGGATGTTAAAACAACCAACATTTTGTTGGATGAAAATTTTGTGGCAAAAATGTCAGATTTTGGGCTGTCAAGAACTGGTCCTTTGGACC
Organism: Adansonia grandidieri; assembly: GCA_038382065.1. NCBI lineage: Eukaryota > Viridiplantae > Streptophyta > Magnoliopsida > Malvales > Malvaceae > Adansonia > Adansonia grandidieri. The sequence continues at coordinate 9,463,474 of JBBYHK010000014.1, read as the reverse complement.
ATACCCATGTTAGTACTGCAGTGAAGGGGAGCTTCGGATATCTTGACCCTGAGTATTTTCGCAGGCAGCAGTTGACTGAGAAATCTGATGTCTACTCTTTTGGTGTGGTGTTGTTTGAAGTTGTTTGTGCTCGTGCTGTTATAAATCCTACCTTGCCAAAAGAGCAGATAAATCTTGCAGAGTGGGCAATGAGATGGCAGAGACAAAGGTCACTTGAAACCATTATTGACCCACGTCTGAGGGGAAAATATTCGCCAGAGTCAATGGAGAAGTTCGGAGAGATAGCAGAAAAATGTCTTGCAGATGAGGGGAAGAACCGGCCTACTATGGGGGAAGTTCTATGGCACTTGGAGTATGTATTACAACTTCATCGAGCATGGATTGGGGCCAATACTGTGGAAAATTCCTTCTCAAGCAGTCACGCCTTGGGAGATTTGGAAGAGAGAGAAATTGAAAATAAAAATATGCGGTTTGATGGAAATTCCAATACAGCAGAAGAAGCTGTTGGTGGGTGCGACCCCAACTCTCATGCTGAGCTTGCCTAATGACAGTTGAAGAGAGCTGGTAATTGTATTCCTTTACAATATTAAACTATTAGTAGGTGATTTTTTTTTTGGTTGTATTAATTAAAAAGTTGAAGAGTTTGCTGGTGTAAGATCCTTATTAAGTAGGCAATAAAATGATTTAAATCATGATAATGTTCAATGTTTTAGTTGGTTTTACTTTTGTAATGTTATGCGCATGCATTTTTTTTTTTCTAATAATATATCCTACGGCAATGTAATGCTGTCTAGTTTTGAATATGCATTACATTTTTTTTTAAAATTATTTCCCTTTTCAAACATGTAACGTAATGGTGAATCAAATGGAATGGAAGGTGCTGTTTCACTTCATAAATGTCATCTCATCCATTCTATGTTTCGAACTTAGGAACTTTTTAACTTAGAGCTTTAATTTCTGAGCGATTGGATAGAAAATACAGGGAATAGTATGTATTTTTCGTAAGGTGAACTTTTTAACTTAGAGCTCTAATTTCTGATCGATTTAACCAAATCTTTTTTCTATATATCAAAGTTCTGATGAATTTTTTTTTCATGATTCATGATTGTCGGTTGGGGTTTTCTTCAAATTTTTTTTTTTAATTTTATGATTTAGTGTGTTTTAGTTGATAGTAAAGTGCCTCAGAATGTTAATTCTAAGGGCAGAAATTTTTTGTGTAAATTTCTACATGCATTGTACTTATTTTTTTTGTATTGGAGTTATAAAGAAAGTTACATTTGAAGTGTTTCATTGAGCCAACTATTTAAGAAACTTAAATAGTCGTTGGTGGACGAACAAAATGTGAAAATTTCTTCAAGAAATTTGCTATCAGTCTAATTCTCTCCATCTTCTTAGATGTGTGAGTATCTTAACTGCATTTTATTTTATGTGATTTAATGAATTTAAAATATTTTAAGCTTTCGATTATATCAGGTGTCATTGGTGAAGCTCATACCATGGCTTTTATAGGCTACACAAAAACAAAACTTATTGCTCTTTCTCTAATCTCTATTCTATTCTAATTATGGCAATAAAAAAATTTAAAATGGAAGAAGATTATTATTATTATTTTTTTGTAATGAATAGAAATTGCAGGGAGCGAGTGCGTGTATTAACGGATACAGGAATGCTTGGGAGATTGGGGAATGGTTCGGAATCCAAACAAGCTTTTCTCAATTTAGATCCAGTTTATTTCAAAATTCAAAGCTTAAAGTTCGTAGTTGTCGCTGCTGCTGCCACTTCAGCATGCATGGTCTTACTCTTGCAGGTTTATGGTATTTGGATTTTATGTAAATTTTTACACTTGGTCTCCTTTGTTAATTCAATCTTTTTTTCTTTTAAATGCTTGTACAAAAATGGTTAGATGATGAATCAATTTCGTCTTGGTTTTAAACCATCTGTATCCTTTTGATGGAAATAGGGTCCTGCAGGTGTACTGGAAAACATCCAATTACATGTCATTACAAGGTAATTGTGATTGTGCCTTTGATAATTATCGTTATATGTGGGTGGAGGAGTAGGAATTATTATCAAAGATCATAAGGACAAGTAATAGGATGGATGGATGGATGGATGCTATCAGAAATTAGTTAGCACTTGATACTTTCGCTGGAAAAGCTATAACAGCCGTTAAAGATCTGGAGTTCATAACAAATAGGGGATAGTAGCAGAATTGTAATTGAAGGAGATGCCATGGTTCATTGTTACATAGAAACGCTAATGCTGACTGCTGAGTGTGTGGTCCAGCTCCAGCATATTAGCAGACAAGGTTATCTATCAGGCAGCACATGAATTAGCCAAATTTAGTGATGGCTGATGACAATTGAGGATGTGTATTACATTGTGTGGAGGAATCAGTCATAGTGTTCAAAATGATGTATCCTCAAGCGATTAATGAAATTACTTCTTATATAAGGAATACTTTTTTATCAAATTAAGCAACTTTTGCTAGATACCAAAATTTAACTACTCCTCAATCATCATATTACGTGTAATCACTCTTTAACTCCAAAGTTACGCACTAATATTCTTCGAAGTAAATTACAAATTAAGTAATATCGTTGGAGATCAAATTAAAGTTTATGCCTTTTAATTTGCCTTAACGGTTTTAATTATTAGATAGATATGGCAATTTGAGGGTTGTAATCAACATTTCTGATTGTAATTAATCTTCCCTTAATTTTTTATTCTCTCCTTTTATGATTGTAAATAACATTTTTAGTTTTTAATCAATTACTTTTATAACTATAATCTCATTAATTTAGCACTTGAATTAATTTATATTGTGCATAGCTCAAATTCCTTCCCTTGATTTTGTTTTTTAATTCTTTCCTTTTATGATTTATGTAATCACTAATTTTAGCTTTTATTAATCAATTATTTTTATAACTAAAATCTCATTAATTTAGCACCTTAGTTAACTTTTTAGTGTATGTAACTAAATCTCTTTCCTTGATCTATTTTTTTGTTAATTTTTCTTTCTATCATTATGCAATCATTAAATTTATTGGTTGTGGGCTACAAATTTTACACTTTTTGCGCTCATAAACACTTAAAATTATTATTATTATTATTATTATTATTATTAAATTGTACAACTATCATAAAATTTTTAAACCTACATAAAGTAATCTTGTATATTTTTGCATTAACCGATAATTAAAACATTATTATTCATCATTCAAATTTGACAATTATAATTAAAATTTTAATGTAATTTTTAAGGAAACATGGGATTTTACTATAAAAAATATTTATTTTATATGAATATTCTACTCTGGAGGAATTCATTTTTTTTTTAGACCAAAATTTTTATAAGTTAATTTTATATATAATGTTACAGTTTATTTCTTGGTTTTAAGATTAGTTGATAAGTTTGTGACAATTTAAAAAAATTGTAACTTCTATATTTAATTAAATTAAATATATAATAACGCTTAAAAAATAATTAATTACATTAAAAGTATAATAATAATAATAATATCATTAAAAAGAAATCTCTTGAAACTATCCAAATTATTCCTATTAACTCAAGATAAGAGCTGGAATAAGGTTACTTTCGTATAGTCTAATAAATACCAGATCAAGATGGAGTAGATGATTTAGTTTTTGTGCAACATTTTTATATTCAGAGATTTTTTTTAATGTTAGTTTAGA
>JBBYHK010000014.1:9416398-9441420 GCA_038382065.1 Adansonia grandidieri | reverse complement strand
ACTTTTTCTTTATTTAGAACTTTTATGAATTTTTTGGTATTAAAAATCGTGAAATAATTCTATGCATCAACATGATAGGAATAGTGCTCAATTGATAACTAGTATGAAAATATATATATATATATCTCATCTATTGAAAGTAGAGTTTTTAAAATTTATTAGTGAAATTTAAAAAAATAATGCATATTTTTTAGATATATTAAAAGAACTAATTTAAAAACTAAAATATATGACAAAATTTTAATATTTTTTAATTAAAAAAAAACCCTTACAATTAATATTTAAAAAAGTAAACTTAAAATAAAATAAAAATGAGATGCAAAACTTTTTAATTCAATTTGTCAAACTTTGGAATAGTAATAAACTTTACTAATCAATTATTGAATAAGTGAATATTAAAATTTGTTTTTATTTTCTAACGATTGAAATTTGGCTTATGACCGAACCCACTTTGCACAATTGAAATAAAAAAATAATATATATATATATATATGTAAGAAATCAAGACTGACAATAATAAAAAAAGGGACCAAGAGTAGAACCGATGGCTTATCAGCCGCCTTAAAAGAAAAAAAGTTTTAATTTATTTAAAATTTAAATCCGCACTCTTGTAAATCATTTTTTCATCTAGGTTATGTATCATTATATATATATATATATATATAATATAAAGACCTTAGGGCTTGATAATAATGTTATGCTTTGACCTCCATTGTCTCCGTGACTGGTTGCTGAGAGATAGTACCCCAATTTTTTGTGTTTTTTGTCTTTTTTGAAGTTTTAGAGATCGTTTTTCTCCTTATATTTTACAAACCCCAATCTGAATTATCTAATAGGAACATCTATTAAAACAAATTATCTTTATATATATATATATATCTGGCAGAATTATGAGTAATTAAATTAAAAAAAATGGCAGTATGAAAGGTACAGCTTATCGTTTTGGTCTTCGCTCGAGGAATGAAATAATAAAAAGTAGTCCAGTGGAGGACAGTCTGAGAAAACCCCAAAAATCATGGATGGAAGAAGAATAAGAAGAACACAAGAAAAGAACTTGTTTCTTAATCTTTTACTGTTTTTCGTCATCATATTTTCTTCTTACTGGTTGGTTCATGGGGTTAATGAAACAGTTGGGTATGGCTACAAGCTGAGATCTGTTTCCGTTGATTCAAACCGAAAACGGTTGACCGCGTATCTTGCTCTTATCCGCAACTCTTCTGTTTATGGACCTGACATTCAAAATCTCAATCTTTTTGCCAGGTAATTAATTGCCAACTCAGCTACATAAATTCTTTTTACATTTACTTCAGATATGATGCTCAAGCTCTGTCACATGTATTAAAATTAAATTGAACTCATGTTGATTACGTTATCGTAATCATTTATATTAAATATCGGTGATCGAGATGAAGCCGAAACTACTCACTCAGTGATATGATTCTGATGTGCTGATTGCTAATTTTTTTTGTATGAAGCTTTGAGACAAGCAATCGTTTGAGAATCAGAGTTACAGATTCAGATCATGAAAGATGGGAAATCCCTCAATATATCATTCCTCGCCAATCTCAAAACCCACACCGTTCATTGCCTGAAAACCCTCCCACTTCATCACCAAATTACCAAACACAGAAGAAGCAAAAGAACAGCTACTTTGTTTCAGACCCAACATCGGACCTCATTTTCACCCTCCACAACACTACTCCATTTGGGTTCTCAGTCACACGCCGCTCCTCTGGCGACATCCTCTTCGACACATCTCCGGATGCATCGGATTCGGGCACTTTCTTGGTGTTCAAGGAACAATATATTCAACTCTCATCCTCACTGCCCAAAGACAGGTCGTCTCTTTACGGACTTGGAGAGCACACAAAGAGATCGTTTAAGTTGCAACACAATGAGAAATTGACGTTATGGAATGCGGATTTGGCAAGTGCTATTGTTGATGTTAATCTTTATGGATCACATCCCTTTTACATTGACATCAGATCAGGATCTGCAGATGGAAGAGTAGCAGCTGGGAGTAGCCACGGAGTATTGTTGCTAAATAGCAATGGGATGGACATAATTTACGAGGGAAATAGGATAACTTACAAGATTATTGGAGGTGTTATAGATTTGTATGTTTTTGGTGGACCATTGCCCCACACCGTCATTCAGCAGTACACTGAACTTATTGGCCGCCCTGCTCCCATGCCTTACTGGTCCTTTGGTAAGTATATTATTCGTCTTAATTTTTTATTTTTTTCTCGAGTTAATCTCCTACTCTCTCTACGTTAATAGAAATCGGGTGTGAATGCTGGTTATAAATGATTGACATGCTTAATTTTTTTTTCTTTTAAGTTTTTTGTGCATTTGGAGGATCTTTAGAGAATCATCTTTATGATCATGTTTTGGGGAATAATCAAAAAATGATAGTGAACTTCGATATATAATTTAAACTTTTAGCAAGGTTTTTAGTAATCATAGTCCTAAAATCCCATTGTTGCATGTATTAATTGTGTTATTCGGATTTTTTTGTTTTTTTTTTTTTTTTTAATTTACCCTTATTAGGTACATTTTCATGTCCGAAACTTATTTTTAAATCCAGAAAACATGAATTGATTTAGCATATTTCCACTTGGAGAATAGCATAAAACAGAATTTGCTGATGGAAAGTACAAATTCAAATTAAAAAATGTGGGATATGTAATTAATAATTGATTCAAAATACAAGGAAGCAGCCTTGAAAGAAACCCATAAAAATCCATGCTTAGGAACTTCATTTATCTACCCTACCTCATCTCAATTTTATCTTAGGTTCACTTGGAAACAAAGATTTGAGAAAAATCTATTTCCAAATTCATTGATAAACAAATTTTAATGTTAAACTGTAAATATAATCATCAATGTTAGACTAAATATAAATTTTCCAAAAATTCCTCCTTTGAAGTTAGGAATCTAATCCAATCTAAGGTTCCTATTCAGGCTTTCATCTAAATATTGTGGATGACAGTGATATAGTTAGTTTTGAGTGAATTCCGATTAGTCTTCTCACATATGTTGTATGGGTATTTTGTGCTGTTTAGGTATGATACTCTAAATATATGAAAAAAAACTTTAAAAAATTGAGTATATTCATATTATACAGATACGTATTCAACATTCATCATGAGTCCGAAGTCCAAATAAGGATGTTGTGTTGTTAGAGTTGGAGTTGGACTATATATATAAATATATATATATATATATATATATCTTTGATTTATCGATAAATAATCACCCATTTCGGCATTGTTTCTTAAAGGATTCCATCAGTGCCGATATGGGTACAAAAATGTATCTGATGTTGAGGGTGTAGTTGCGGGCTACGCAAAAGCCAGGATTCCGCTGGAAGTGATGTGGACTGACATCGATTACATGGATGGATTTAAGGATTTCACTCTTGACCCCATCAACTTTCCAAAGGATCGGCTGAAACGATTTGTCGATAAGCTTCATCATAATGATCAGAAATACGTCCTCATCCTAGATCCTGGTATGTCCATTAACACTCTCTACAGATTAATTGCTGACATAGGGATTTAATTTCCTATGCGTTTCTGGTTGCATTTCTGACGTAAAGAATACTATCACCTTCAATAACAGTGAATATCAATGTCTGAGAGAGCCGAAACTGTAAAATAACACCCTTAACATCACATACGTGCGACTAATGTTTAAATTGATTCAGTTTGTAATGCATGTGATTACAATTTTTATATACAATCTTTCACAGGTATCAGTGTAAACAGTTCATATGGAACCTACATCAGAGGGATGCAAGCTGATATATTCATAAAAAGGGATGGCGCTCCTTACTTGGGTGAAGTTTGGCCTGGTCCTGTCTACTTCCCAGATTTTGTAAATCCTCGAACTCAAACATTTTGGGCTGGGGAGATCAAAATGTTTCGAGATATTCTCCCTGTTGATGGTCTTTGGCTTGACATGAATGAGTTATCTAATTTCATAACCTCCCCTCCTACCCCAAATTCTGCCCTGGATGATCCTCCTTACAAGATCAACAATGAGGGAATCCAGCGACCTATTAATAATAAAACAGTTCCAGCCACATCTCTGCATTTTGGTAACCTGACAGAGTATGATGTCCATAACTTGTATGGTTTACTAGAATGCAAAGCTACTCATGCGGCATTGACAAATGTGACCGGCAAAAGACCATTTATACTAAGCAGATCAACTTTTGTAAGCTCTGGAAAATATACAGCTCACTGGACTGGAGACAATGCAGCCAAATGGGAGGATTTGGCATACTCCATCCCATCAATTTTAAACTTCGGACTCTTTGGAATTCCAATGGTTGGAGCTGATATATGTGGCTTTTCTGGGAACACTACTGAAGAGCTCTGCCGACGATGGATTCAAGTAAGTTCCTCTGCACCCTTTCTTTCCATTAAACAATATGCTCTTCAAGTAATCAAACTCTGTGTTACTTGAACTTGGTTTCAATATTTTCTAAGTTTTATATATTTGGAGGATCTTTGAAGGGTCATATCCAATCTCATGTTTGAATATGGGCCAGTCATGAATATTAGACAGAGATAGAAAAATGAAGAGCCGGTAGCAACATAGATCAAACGAGTGCAACTGATATAAGTTTGTTTTTTTTGGTGTTATGCAGCTAGGGGCCTTTTACCCTTTTGCTAGAGATCACTCAGAACTTCATTCAATCCGCCAAGAGCTTTATCTCTGGGATTCAGTTGCAGCTACAGCCAGGAAAGTGCTGGGCCTCCGGTATCGCCTGCTGCCATACTTTTACGCTCTAATGTACGAGGCACACAGAAAAGGGACTCCCATTGCAAGGCCTCTGTTCTTCACATTCCCCCAAGATGTTCACACTTATGAAATCAATTCACAGTTTCTCCTAGGTAAAGGTGTAATGGTGTCACCTGTATTAAACTCAGGAGTAGTTTCAGTTAATGCCTACTTCCCATCTGGAAATTGGTTCGACCTCTTCAATTACTCCAACTCAGTGACTGCAACGCCTGGTAAATACTTTACACTTGCTGCACCACCTGATCATATAAACGTGCATGTTCGAGAAGGTAACATTATAGCTATGCAAGGAGAGGCCATGACCACAAAAGCTGCTCGGGAAACACCATTTCAACTCTTGGTCGCCTTTAGTAACACTGAGAATGTGAGTGGGGAACTTTTCTTGGACGATGGAGAGGCAGTGGAGATGGGACAAGATGCGGGAAAGTGGAGTTTTGTGAGATTTTATGCGGCAGCAGCTAGTGTTGATAACATCATTGTTAGATCTGAGGTTGAGAATGGAGAATATGCTTTGAGTCAAAAATGGATCATAGATAAAATGACATTCATAGGGTTAGAAAAAATTGGGAGGTTGAAGGGGTATGAATTAAGCGCTGCCAACGGAACAATCTTGAATGGAAATCCAATTCTAAAGGTGAAATTAGACAACAGTGCAAAATTCCAGGATGTGGAGATCTCAGGACTGATGCTACCTGTAGGAAAGGAGTTCAATTTGCAACTCAAAACTCAGAAAAAGTAAGTTGTTTAAGAGCAGCAGCATCCATCAATGTTGGTTGGCTCACGCATTATCTCCCCAGAGTCAGCTTGTTGATTCTGCAGTTGAAAAATGGAATCAATAAATAAATGAATAAACCATCTCTTATTGGGCATCAATTTCTACTTGCATTTAGGGATGGTAGTTAATTTTAGAAATATTCAAATCCAATTCCTATTGATTAATTTATCCAATATCCAAATCCGGTTATTGTCAGCATATACTTACTATTCGAATATTAACATCAGCCTTATCTGATTTAAAATATCAATTTTAAATCAATTTTTTAAGAAAAATATAAAATTAAATAAGAATGAAATATTTAAATAAATATACTAAATTCAAATACTCAAATTTATTACTGATATAAAAAAAAAATATTTAGATATCCAATACTAACATTATTAAAATCAAAATGTATTTGAATAATTGATATCTAAGAATTTATATTTGAATTTGTTCGAAGTTATTACGGATAATAAAATTGATATATAAATCTTCAAAAAAGGAATCAAATAATATCAAACATTCTATATGATGACGAGTATTTTTTTTATTTTTTTTTTCCGATATCGAAAAACAACAATAAACAAAGCAAGAGAAGATAACAACATTAATGCGAAAGTCTAAAGACAAAAGAACAGAAAAAACTGGAAATTCATAAAAGCAGCCTGGTTAAGAGATCAGAAATCCTAGGGCCACGGGAGGTCCGAGTTCTAGGAGCGATATTGGGCAGCTTGTTGACCTCCTTGTTCCTACGATGCTGTGATGGAATGAGATTGATTTCTTAGGCATTATGTTGAAGTTGAACAATATCTCTGATTGAGTATTTTGAGTTGGTAATTTCATATATTATAGACTAAAGATATGTCATCTCTACGCAACATATTTATATATTTATAAGATTAATTGATTACTTGTATAAGTTTTGAATATTGTATTTATATTAATGTATAATAGAGGTAATGATCCAACTTTTAAACAAATAAAATCAGAGTTTAAATTAAATTGTTACGACAAAATATGCAAAATATATTTACTTTGAGAACTTTTAATGGTATAAATTTAAAATTGCCAAATTTAGTCGAGCTAAAACAATAACTTCATATTGTTATATTATATGTGACACAAAGTTGAGAGTTATTTAAATAATATTAATTAGTAACATAATTGTACACGTGAACATAATATTAGAAAAAATAATTAAATACAATGCAACATGAAAAATAACATGAACACGATACGAATACACAAATGTGTCAAAATTACATAAAATGAATTATTAGCGTGTCAAAAGTTATATAAATATCTAATATGTTGAAAACTGTTATGATATAAAAATAACACGAACATGAACATGGTTACATAAGAAACTAAATTAGGGGTTGTTTGAATAGTGTAAATTAGACATGACAAATTCAATCATAACATGATTATATAACATAAAGACAACATGAAAAAAATAATTAAAAGACAAAATAATAAGAAAAAAATATGAACATGATACGAATACACAAACATTTAAAAATCTACATAAAAGGAACTATAAACATATTAAAATTTATAAAAATATAAAAAACTTTGATACGATTATGATATGAAAAATAATATATATACAAACATAATGCAAAATACATAAATATTCTTTTTAATAACAGAAAAGATAAAAAAATGACATATGAAAAGTAACATGATGATTTTAATTTAATTAAACGACCTTGTTAATCAAAAACCCTAAGTTCATGGACAAAACCAACAAAAGTCTTATAATTATTTACCCAAACTAACTTTCAAACTCAATTTATGATTGCTCATTTGTTCTAAAACTAATCCCTCCAAAATCCAAATTGAGCATTCCATGAATTGGGATAGTTTTTAATTATTGTATAGATTTAAACAATCCATTTATCAAACAATATATTGTTCATAAAAAATAGATATATAGCATTAAAATAATAAAATAATGTTTAGACTAGAAGTTAAAAGGTATTTTCTAACCTTTTAAAAAGGGGCTGTATTCTGACTAAGGTAGTCAGTATCATATCTGTTGGGCATATCCTTATTTTTTTTTTGTACAGGTGCATATTGGTATCGGTGTGTTTCGATGTATCAGTTCAGGTATATCGAAGTTTGAATATTTTTAATTTTTGTATATGAAAAATATTTTCAAATATGAAATAAATGAGATTAAACAAATTTCATGTATTAAATATTCATCAATTATAAATAATGTTCTAAAAAAAACTTCATCAAATGTAATCAAATCAATATTAGTTTGTTATAGGTAAAATGTAGATAATTATGGCAGTTAAAGTCAGTTAGGAAATGTTCATGTCAGTAAAAGTCAATTAGTTGAGTTAGTTGTTAGCAGACAGTTAATCTGTTGAGGAAGTTAATCTGTTGGCCTTAAGAACTTTGTATCAATTGAAAGAAGGGGAACGAGAATTAAAATTTCGATCCTATCCCTCTTTCTCTTTATTCTCTACTTTGTCTTTCGTATATTAATCCATATATAGGCTAGTATCGGTAGCTATTCTTCGTCTTTTCTAGCTTCTTTGCAGGTTTGCTTCATCTTCACCACTATTTTAGTCCAAATTCATGTATCATTTGGTACCAAAGATTCGATCCTGCACCTACAATGGCAGAAGGTACAAGATCTCAAGATTTCAAAAGATTTGAAGAAATTGTCAAAGAATCATTAAAAAAGATCTCGCAAAGATTTAAGGCCAAGAATAGTCTCAAGAACATAGCATTGCCCTATTAAGAAGTGATATATCTATCCTCAATCTACAATAAACTCATATTATGACATAGATGCACCAAGGAGATACCACCAATCATACACCAAGAAGAGCTATGGGGCATGGACAGTACTTTACCATCAGATAGTCTAAGATCGATTTCCCACAATTCAATGGGGATGATCTTAATGGTTGGCTTTACAGGTGCCAACAGTTCTTTGATATTGATCGCACTCCTCTAGAAGCAAGGGTCAAATTGGCTTTAATCAACATGGAAGGAAAGACATTCAATGGCATCAAAACTGGGTAAGGTATAAAAGAGGGCTTGAAAGTATAACATGGGCTAAGTATGTCCAAGCATTGGAGGAAAGATTTGGAGACAAAATGTAGGGAGATCCTATGAAATAGCTTTTGAGCTTGAAGCAATCAAGTACATGATCCAACACCATGAGCAATTTGAACTATTGCTTGGTAGAGTTCAATTAACAGAAGAATACGTTGTTCTTTTTTTTTGTAAATGGTCTAAAACCTGCGATTCGAAACCTTGTGAGGATAACAGTATACCATGCATATACCTTAGCTGTACTCCAAGAATCCACCATTACCGCCCTTCATCAAGAATTTGGCCAAAACCAAAAAAAACTACCTCCATTACTACCTAATCCTAAGATACCAGCAAAAACCTAACCACCATTATCTAATACTACGCACCAGGCCTTTAAGAAAATTTTTACCAAAAAAGAACACTGAGATTCGGTCTAATGCTGAATTTGGCGAGAAAAGGCAAACAAACAATATTTTTGGTGTGATGAGAAGTACACACCAGGCCATAAATGTAACCAAAAACAATTTTACCTGTTAAAAGTAGAAGAAGCAGAAGAAGGGGATGAAGCACCAACTGTCGAAGAAGATGACATAGATGATGTTACACCACAACATCACTGTCCATGCATTAGTGGCGTTCCTACTAATGGCTATCAGACCATAAGAGTCACTGCCCATGCAAACATGAAACCCTTGAATACCTTGATAGACTTGGGGAGTACCTATAACTTATTTGATATATCGATGGCTAAGAGGTTGGGCTTTAAAATCTCTAAAGTGGGACCTTTAAAGGTAGATGTCACCAACGGCAGTAGTATTTCTTGTGGTTCGATGGATAAAGGGCTCACATGGACAATGCAGCAGACCACTTCACTACTAATGTACTACTTCTACCACAAGGTAGTTGTGATAGGTGCTAGGCATCAAATGGTTGGAGACCTTAGGAGAGGTCAAGTGGAACTTCAAGCAGTTGCAGATGGAATTCACTGTATAAAGGAAGAAGCATGTACTTAGAGGAGAGGCCATGTCAAGAGAATTCAAACTTATCAAGGAAAAGCAATTCGCTAAGGCACTTACTAACGGTGCAGAAAGCTTTCTAATTCAAATAGACAGTCTTCAGCTTCAAGGGATGCTTGATTATTCAGTGGCCACAGTCAATGTTACAACCGATGGTGATAAGCAACTACCCGTGAAGCTGCAATTATTGTTGGACAATATGAGGATCTGTTCAAGAAGCTAACGAAACTGCCTCCTCATAGGGGTCATGACCATAGAATACCCCTTAAAGGAGTTTCAGCTATCAACCTATGACCTTATCGGCACTCTTCTATGCAAAAGGATGTAATAGAGAAAATGATAAGGGAGATGTTGTCATTGGGTTTAATGCAACCTAGTTGCAGCCCTTTTTCATCACTTATGGTTTTGGTAAAAAAAAGGACAATAGTTGGAGGATGTGTATAGATTGTAGAAAGCTTAACAAGGAAATTGTTAAGGATAAATATCTTATTCCTTTATTTAAAGAGTTGTTGGATGAGTTGCATGGTTCAGCAATGTATTCTAAGATCGATCTCAGGGCAGGTTACCATTAGATAAGGATGTAACTTTCAGACATTCCTAAGACAGCTTTTAAGACTCATGACGGCCATTATAAATTTCCAGTAATGCCATTCGGTCTTACCAATGCTCCGTCAACTTTTCAGAGTCTAATGAATGATATATTCAGGCCATATTTCCTTTTGGTATTCTTTGATGACATCCTGAACTATAGCAAGACCATGGATGAGCATCTGCAACACCTGAAAACCACATTCCAGATTTTGCAGCATCACTCCCTTTTGGCAAAAAGAGCAAATGCCATTTCACTCAAAACCGAATTGAGTATTTAAGTCATTTTATCTTAGCAAAAGAAGTCATGACCGATCATAAAAAAATAAAAGCCATTCAACACTGGCCAATTTTGAAGACGATGGAACAGCTCAGGGGCTTTCTAGGCCTTACAGTTACAATAAAAGATTAGTAAAGGGGTATGGTAGTATTTGTAAACCGTTAATTGATCTGTTGAGGAAAAACAAGCTTAAATGGAACGAAAAAGCAACCAAGACCTTTTTGTAACTGAAGGAATCAATGATAACTCCACCAGTGTTGGCCTTACCTGATTTTTCTAACCAATTCATTATCGAGACTGATGCTTCAAGGATAGCTATAAGAGCCGTATTAATGCAAGATGGGCATCCCTTGACCTATATCAGTAATGTTCTATCATCTAAGCACCAAGATCTGTCTGTGTATGAAAAAAAATTGATTTTCATTGTTTATGCAATGACCACCACTACCGCGTTAGGAGGCAGTTTTGTATCCAAATTGACCATCAGAGCCTCAAATACTTATTACAACAATGAATCTCTTTTCCATGGCATCACACATGGCTCATTAAGTTGATAGGATATGACTATGAGATTTCCTATAAGAAGGGAAAGGAGAATGTGGTGGTTGCTGCATTGTCTGGGGTACACTCACATGAACTTCTACTCCTGACCATCTCTAGTGTTTGTTCAAAGCTTTGGGAAGAAATTCAAAATAGCTAGATAAATGACCCTGTGGTTAAAGATCTGATTTTGCAATTACAGCAAGGTAACCTATTGAATTCTCCATACACATGGTCTGATGAATAACTAAGAAGAAAGGGGAGAGTAGTGTTGGCCACGATTTAGTCCTTCAAATTAAACTTAAATTGTTATTTCATAGTGGGAGCATGGGAGGACATTCAGGTATATTAGCTATTGCTAAACGCTTAAAGATTGTTTTTACTGGAAGGGACTTGACAAATAGGTTAGGCAGATCATGAGAGAATGTGACGTGTGCCAGTGGTATAAAAATGACAATAGTGCCTACCCTAGGTTACTATAACCTTTGGCCATTCCGTCAGTAGCATGGAGTCAGGTGAGTATGGATGTCATTGACGGATTACCACCTTAAGGCGAGAAGGATGTTGTTATGGTGATAATGGATAGACCCACCAAATAATCCCATTTTGTGGGGCTAGCACACCCATATACAGCCAAGGACGTGGCAAGAGCTTATATGGATAATATATTCAAATTGCATGGACTGCCCAATATCATCATCAGTGATAGAGACCTTGTGTTCACCAGCACCTTTTGGCAGGAACTTTTCAAGATACAAGGTGTTGAATTATGCTTATCTACAACATACCATCCATAAACATATGGATAAACAGAAGTTGTGAACTGGACACTAGAAACCTATCTGAGATATGTCAGTGGAGATTAGCCCTAGAATTGGAGCAAATGGTTGTCTTTGGCTAAGTGGTGGTATAATTCTAGCCATCATTCTGCCATACAAACCACACCATTCGAAGCTCTATATGGCTACCTTCTTCCTATTCATGTACCATACTTCGAGGCGATTCACTAGTACAGGAAATCGGCACTAGTCTGTAAGCTCATAAAGAAATGTTGCAGTTTCTCAAACATCATTTCTCAGAGGCCCAAACCAGAATGAAACACAAAGTTGATAAACACCGAACAGACAAAGTATTTTCTATAGGTGATTGGGTATATCTTAAGCTACAACCTTACAAACAAAATTCCATGGTAGATAGACAATTTCATAAGCTATCTCCTAAGTATTTTGGTCCCTACTAAGTGTTGGATAGGGTAGGATCAATAGGTTACAAATTGAATTTGCCTTCAGGGTCACAGCTCCAGGCGATCTTTCATGTCTCCTAGTTGAAGAAGCACGCGGGATCACAAGTTCAGGTTCATTTTCAACTACCTATGCTAGGACAAACACTTGCACTTGAACCCTTGGCTATATTGGATAGAAGAATGGTGAAAAGAAGACATGACCCGCCACGTAGGTATTAGTTTATTGGAAGAATTCCTTTCCTGAGGATGCCATTTGGGAGTAACTCTATGATCTGCAACTCAAGTTTTTCGAGTTTCAGCCTTGAGGATAAGGCTCGTCATATAGGGAGGGAACTGTTACGGGTAAAATGTAGATAACTATGGCAGTTAAAAGTTAGTTGGGAAATGTTCAGGTCAGCAAAAGTCAGTTAATTGTGTTAGTTATTAGTAGGCAATTCATTTGTTGAGGAAGTTAATCTATTGGCCTTAAAAACTCTGTATCAATTGAAAAAAGGAGAATAATAATGAAAAATTTGATCTTATCCCTCTTTCTTTTTATTCTCTACTCTATCTCTCGTATGTTAATCCATTTACAGGCTAGTCTCGGTACTTGTTCTTCTTCTCTTCCAGCTTCCTTGCAGGTCGGCTTCATCTTCACCACTATTCTAGTCCAATTCACGTATCACAGTTAAGTAGTATGACTAAAATTTTTTAATAATCGTTGAATTTACAAATAATTATGTCTAATATTCATCAAATTTACAATTAATTATATATAATATTCATCAGATTTAAGATCAATATTGGCTTAACCTTTTTTTTACAAGCTCATATTATGTACTAATTGGTACAATTATTTTCGACCGGTACCATCAAAATAGGCTGATACCGGTAGGTATGACTAGTACAAACTAAAACCAAAACCAAACAAAACTAACTATCACCAGTACTGTTATATGTCGAAACCAGTACATACCAACCGTATAGCCGATGCCATTACGGTATCGATAGCACTAATTCTAACTTTAATATTGCAAAAAAAGTTGTATGATAAGACGAACGAAAAGATCTAACGTAGACTTAAAATTGGAGAACTATATGGACAGAGTCGTAGTCAGCTAAAAAGAAAAAAAAAAAAAAAATTGGTACATTCGTTGGGGACTTCGACAGGTTACAAAATGAATTCGGCTTTTTGCAAAAAAGATTTTACTAACAAAGTGAATTTGGCCTTTTGCAAAAAAGCATTCTTTAAGGTTATTGCTGAAACAACATTCGATCACACGAGATGGACTGAGTGTGTCAGTTAATTATGAACTAAAACTAACAAATTTCAAAGAGTGGTCTTGCTGACCTTAACCCTTTGAAACAAGTCAACCAATTGAGGTGGATCAAAAGGCATCTACTTATGAATTGATCAGACAATTTTAGTTCAAGAATGGTTGAGTTTAATGAATACTTTTTAAACTGCAGAACATGTTGCTTAAAACATCGAACATAGGAATCTGGACTATACATGAGTTTAATTGAACTGGAAAAAAAAGAAAAAAGAAAAAAAAAGGAACTGCTGATTTTCTGATGAATAACTGAACTAAATTGTCAAAGATTGCTAGGAAAAGATTGTAGCTGGGACATAACTTCTCTTCTAAGCTGGTCTCTTCTTACTTTCCCAGTTGTTGTTAGTGGAAATGGGATCCTCCATAAAATAAATATCTTTGGTATTTTAAACCTGAAAAGAGTAGGAAAGAAATAGTGAACAAACCATATTCATCCACCAGTAATGTTACCCGGACTTTTCATTTTCTCTAAAGCACCTATGTCCAACATATATTTGGAAGCACTTGTGTCTGATACATAATCGGACAAGCTTATAGGGTATGATCCTTTATATCCAAAACTCACCCAAATCCTAGTAATATAGTTCAACACAACTGAAGGAAAATCAAAATTCATCTATCCAGTTTGAAATTATCTTATAGCAGTTAAAGTTTAGCAGAGCAATACCCCGTTAAATTCTTTTCTCTACAATATTGTCGAAGAATCAAACTAGACAGGAAAAGCTCGTCGCTTCGAACTGAGTAATTAGAACTGTCATCAGACCACTGCCAATTCTCTCTTAATTGTATACAGGCGACAACAACCTCTGTTAGGCGAGGATCAGGAATTCCTACAGCAATGGAGGAAAGAATTCCTGGATGTTGTATTAGCACCGCCTCTACCTATATTATCAAACAAATAAACTTTATAAGGTAATAACAAAGACCACATTTAAGTGACAGAAGATGAGTAAATGATATGAATCTATATTGATGCTTACCTCTTCAGGGAAAATATTTTCTCCTCCACTTTTGATTCGACCATTTGTACGTCCAACAAGCCACAAGTTACCATGGTCATCAATGAACCCAAAGTCACCAGTGTCGAGCCAAGTTTCTCCAATAGAATTTGATGACTTCTCTGCAATTTGATCCCAGTATCTTAGCATTACATGTGGACCTCTGGTGAGAATTCTTCCAACATTAGAAGAGCCATCAATGCATATCTTTAGCTCAACATGTGGAGCAGGCTTGCCAATGCAAGTCCCTCGTGGTTTGACTCGACTTGAATTAGTTTTGGCAAACATCTGCAGTGATGTACCAGATGCCTCGAGCATTGGCTCAAAGAGGGTCGTGAAGGTTAGAGAAGAACATGTCTCCGTCATCCCTTAACAAATTTAGAATGTGAACCAGAATTAAAAGACTATCATATCATTTTTCAAGAAACACAAGAATTATTCAAGCTGTTAGCCACTAAAATCTGTATATTCATGCAAATTTACACATCACTTGTCCTCAGATTGACTATAAAACTCAATTAGCCTCATTTCGGGCAAACTGTAAACAAGCATAAGATAATCTATAGATTATAGCTTTTGTTGTTTCATGCAACGCTCAATAAGGTGAATTTCGACTTAGAAAATTTTGACTTAGCATGTTCATAAATGATGGTGCTTGAACTGGTAAATTGGCTTCATTCACCAAACTAGAAATATCCTACAAAAGCTCAGATGAACCTTAACCCAAATAATATAGTTCACATTCCTGAATCAAAGTTGGTTCAACTTGAGCGTAATTTAATGAAAATTGTCAAGGATGATGGGAGAATCAGATCTAAACTCTTCTTGCAGTCTTGTCAATGATCTTATTTAGAACAGTACTGGCATATGTTACATGATAACCAAAGGCAATTGATAGAAGAAAATACTTAACGCTCTTCATGGAAGAGGTTTTCATCATAAGGACCAATTCTTGTTTAGAAATAAGAAAACATAGCATTTAGCAGTACGGATCACATTAAACTTTTTAAAGATGCAAGCAAGCTAGGTATTTCTTTGGTCAGAGTCTTAAGCTTGTCACAGTGGTGAGCTAACTTAGAAAAGATGACACAATCTCATCTTGATTCTTGATATACAGATAACTCTGACTTGCTCTCTCTTCATGCCTGAGTTCACTAATCACAAGTTAGTTGCAAAGCCCATAGTGTACTTCATACCTGTGATACTAATTTTAAATACATATGTCAGTCAAAGAAAGCTAGAATGCCAACAAAAAAAAAAAAAAAAAAACCTATATGCAACTATATGGATCATACTTTTAATTTCTATCTATCAGTTATATAGTACTGAATGCAAGAATGTTTACCAGCTTTCTGGCCATAATAAGATCATTGAATTGACTAAGCTTCTCTACGCGATCCTTAAGGTAAGGTTAGTGTAGAAACAATTTTAGAGTAGAATATATCATGTAATACTTGAACAAGCAAAAAATGAATAAATTAGACCGACCATAAGCTGAAAGAAGTTTTGCCCTTGGGAAGAATTTGATTACGTCTTTAGTAAGGTTGTCTGATAGGCCTCCTCCTCCATTTAATATCTTCTTCACACTGTCTCTTCCCTTCCAACTTTGCTTCAGCCTTAGAGAATATTGCAGAACAGGAACAACTAGGTCAAACAACCATATGATGCAACTTAAGTATCATCAACATTTTCTAGGTTAAAAGTTATATATTTCAAGCATGGAACTAGCATGAAGCAATCACACGGAAAATGCAGATGTATATAAATGAGATCTAGTCCTGGGGAAAAACGAAAAAGAAAAGAGGCACTACAGCAGCTCCCCATGAAAACCTAGGGCATCGATGTAATATTTGAGTAATTCAGGCAACAAAAGTATAATGAATATCTTTTACATGGCCGTTTCATTCATAAATTTCTTTAACCTATTTTAGGGGAATATATGAAGATATATAATCAAAGTCTCAAAAAGACCTCACTAAGCAAAATTATCATCTCATGAAAAAATAATTATATTAATCACCTGATTGATGAGATTAGATCAGCCATTATTGCTGGGACAGTAATTAAAGAAGTCGCATGGTGTTTTTCTATGGCTTCGAGGGCTACTATAGCTTCAAACTTGGGTATGAAGATATGGCAAGCTCCTACCATTAGCATGGCCATGGCTGAGGACAAACCACCAATGTGGCACAAAGGAGCAGTATGCAAATAAACCTGGAAATAAGCAGACAATAAAGAATTAGGGGGCTGGCGGGACCAAGGAAAAATTCAAACCAAAGATAACTAGGATGCATTTTTCCTTGAGCTGTATGATTCCATCCAAATTAGTCACCTAACTCCACTTTGGAACAACCATATTTGAATTATTTTACCTCTTCATTGTCTGAAACCATATCCTTTAGTTACAGTCAAAAATGAATATACATATTTCTAGAAGAAAGGCATACATCATCCTCACTGTAACCAACGATTGCAACTTTGGCCAGGGATTGTACTATTAAAGCTGTATGGCTTATGACGACTCCCTTTGGCTTCCCAGTAGTTCCTATAAATAGCCAAGGAAAATGAAAACCAAGCACTAAGATATTTTTGCACATTCAAGGATGTATGACGAAATAAAAAGAAAAATTCACACTTAATTTATAGTTAAGATGCAAGTTTCATTTCTTCTTAGCTTTAATTTATAACAAATAAAGGTAGAGAAAAAAGTAAGGTAGAGAAAAAAGTAAGAGTGGGAAAGTTTAGAGTACAATATATTGCTAAGATGCTATTGTTGATTTCTCAAATAAAGATTGATCTTCTCAACCGAGAAATGATAGGCATAATGCATTACATCATATTTTCCCCAATGTTCAGGAACAAAATTAGCAAATATGAAATATCTAACAGGCCAATAACCCTGTCCTCCTCATAATCAGCAGGAATCATTAAAATCTGAGAAGTTGTACCAAGCTTTTCATGGGCTTAACGCAAAACTTAAGCTCCAAAAGACCTTTGATAATGTTACCTCTATATGTCTTGTTGCGACTCAAATTTACTTGCTTATCATGGCACAATATTTTATTTTTATAGTTCATCATAGATATTTGGACATTTGATTATGTGTTTATAAAGGGTAGAAAAGGGCATTAAGTGTCGCACTTATAGGAGCCCTAGTTTGAGAAACACGGAAAGAAAACCATTTCTTCAAGTATCCACTTTAATTGAAAATACTGACTGGTAGACGGGTAGGAATGTATTGAGATCAGACATCCCAGAATACTGCTTTTATGACATGCGGACAAAAACCGTAATCATATACTTATCCAAAAAAAAAAAAAAAACCCTAATCATATGAACTCTTGAATGATGCACAAAAAGAGCAGAGCAGAACTCCTACAGGCAGGATTTGAGGCAGTTATTACTCAATTATGTGCAATAATAGTTTATCCCAGAAATTTTGCCCGGACCAAGTCTAAGAGAAATTTTACAATAAGAGAAAAAAAACATAGCTAAACGAGAAGGCATTTTCTTCTCTGCCCTTTACGGCCCTTCTCTTTTCGTTTTGGTGCTTCCACAGTCTGATAACCTTCCTACTTAAGGTTACAATCATATTACCCCAAGTAAAGCTTTAAGAAAAATTATACATAAAACACGTACCTGACGTGAAGCATATTAGAACAGCACCCTCAGATGCAAATGAGTAATTCATAGATCCAGATCTTACAGACTGGTCCACAAGCATTTCCATAGTTAATACTGGAAAAACGAGGCCAAATATATTATGGCAATTGATAAAAACCAATTGTGACTATACAACATTTAGATGTCTGGATGAAATACATACTGTTGTATTTGTTTATAAAATCTGAGGAAGGGGAGCTTAACGAGACACGCCACCTTACTGATGGTATAGCATCACCCTGGGGTGCAGAATGCCAGTTGTAACAGCTCTCATCTGTCACCAACATTTTTGGCCTTGTAGTTGCCATTGCTATTCTTGCCTCTCCAAAGCTCTATATTTTGAAAGGGAAAAGCAGTGCGAGAAATCAGACAGATTTTCGTAGCAGACAATATCTCTTACTCCAGAAAAAATCTTATGATAAACCAATTCAACCTCAGTACTCTACATTATATGCTTCATTCCACTCTTATGAAAGAGTTCATGAAAAAAAGAAAAGGTTAAAACGGCCATCCTGGAATAATATAACTTTAAGCTGACTAGTTTAAGAACCATTCCCTAATTGCACATATCAGAATATGAAACCTACAAACCAAAATACTCCTAATTCCAAGAGAAACTTGAACATATTGTGGCTGCAATTCCAGCTAATAGTTAAGAATCTATTCAGCATAAGAATATCAATAAAATGTCTATACACTAAAGTTTCATTAAGATCCCAAAGAAACTCGATTTAGAACAAAAATATTTCTTCTCCAGCTCAAACAAATTAGAGAGACAATAATTTTAAATAGAAAACAATTAAAGACCAAACTGGCAAAAGAAACTAACCCATCGATAATTCAATGGAGCAACTATGCCTCCAATAAATGCAACAGCTAGTAGCCACTCTAGGTACCAATCACTGGAACAGCATGGATTTAATGTCATAAGGAACAATTCCAAGAAAATGAATAAAATTTATAAACAGTCAGAACTCCTCATATGTTTTGAACCAACATTATGTTAGATATTTTGAACTTAAATTCAATCCTGATTCAGTCAAAATTCAATTGAATGAGAATTCACCTGATGAGTAGATGTATGACGATACCTACGTTCGCTCAATTACCAAATAACATTGTTCTTAAGCATGTGGGTTGCAGGTAGTAAATATAAAACTACATCATGAGATTCAGGCATGGAGATTCCATCCCACAACCAGTGACATTGTTTTTTGAGTTAACTCTCTCTTTGGAATATGGTAGAAGTCTTGACTTGATTGCTCGTATCTAGAGATGATTAAAGGTCTTCCGTCTAAAGTTAGTGGAAGTATCAGATTGCAAACCATCTCTGTGGCATCTTCCACACATGGCACTACTTTTGCCTTTGTCACATCCTCCTAATAACAGCCCAGTCACACTAGAGTTTGTACGAATGTCTTTTATATAATGAAGTTGGTGGGGATTTATGTAGCACCCAATGGCCTGCAAGCACAGCACTTTGCAGCTTATCTTTGAGAATAATAACCTCACCATCCAGAGCACTGTGGCTTACACCTATTTCCGACCCCTCCTCTTAATTTCAATTTAAGGGCCCACTCTTTAACTTCTTCCTACTCCTATGAGCCAAGTTCTCACTTCCTATTCCTACTATCCGTTTCCTAGTTCACTAGTACCACTGAAAACCTTTTTTTTATACAAAGGAGGCTATGCCTAAAGAGAAAGGAAGGGGCTGCATATGATAGCATTTGAACCCCAGACCTGCTGAATACAACCTCTTAAAGTGGCTGCTTGAACTAACTGAGGTAAGCTCTAGGTCCATCACTTCCTACAACTTCTTACTGCCAACTTTCACTACCCAGTTCCTTCGTCCTACTGCCAACTTTTAATGCCTAAATCTCACCACCTACAACTTCTTACTTTTAAGTCATCTTACTTCACCAGCCTACTCAATGGCTACAGGAAAAAAAAAAAAAAAGTTTCATTTCATCTGTTTTACAACTTGTTTCTTTCTAATTGGTCTTGGTACGGATATAATTTTACTCAGAATCCGATCTATAATTCACAACTAACTAAAAATTAAAAGAAAAACATAAATCCTCCATTCATGTATGGGGTTAGGAGTGGCAATTCTTGTCGCCTCATACTAGGTGCATATTGTACAAAAACAACGAATAAAAAGACGCAAACAGACATTGCATGTAAATAATCTTGTCAAGAATCCCTAAAACTAAATAAGATAAGATACATGCATATCCTAACTTTCTAATAAGTGTATAGTCTAATTTAATGATACATGTTTTCTAATTATTACATTTGATTTGATTTAATATATATTTAATTTAATAAATAAGTTCTTTTGACAAAACCAATTACCCATTTTTCTATTTAAAATATTCATTATTAATGGCATATAAATATGTTTCAATTCAATTCAATTGACTTTCTATAAACAATTAAAATTCAAATTTAAATTAGAAAAGAAAATTAATTTCGAATATCTTCTTTCTATTTTTTTGTCCAAACAAATTAAATTGCTTAAATTTGACTATTCAATAACTATATTAATTTTGATTTTTAAATTGATAAAAATTTCTAATTACATACCCAAATGAATATATTTATCTTATAAAAATAAAAAAAAGCCAAAACTTTTCCAATTATCTAATAACTTGTAAAGCTTAACTTTCTAACAAGTGGATAGTATTTGTTTTCTAATTAATACATTTGCTTTGATTTATTATATCTTTAATTTAATAAATAGGTTCTTTTAACAAAACCAATTACTTTTTTTTTTCTATTTTAAATATTCATTATTATTGACTCATATAAATATGTTTCAGTTCAATTCAATTTTACCTTATATAAATAATTAAAATTCAAATTTAAAAATTTAAATTAGAAAATAAATTAATTCTAAATATCTTCTTTCTATTGTTTGTCCAAACAAATTAAATTGCTTAAATTTGATTATTCCATAATTATATTAATTTTGATTTCTAATTTGATAAAAAGTTCTAATTATTAACCCAAATAAATACACAAATGGCAATTCTATCTTAAAATTTCAAATACAAAAAGAGTTTTGCCCCTACATATTTGTGTAGCGAGCTCTTAACCAAACGAGAATACAAAATAATTGAAAAACCATATAATACTAAGATTTTTGTCAGTAACAAAAGGAAAATACAATGTTAAGATTTTCATTGATTCCATTGCCTTGTTTTAAAATATTTGACAAAATATTAAATAAAGCTAACTGTTAATTATTTTTTCGATATAATTGAACTTCATTCTTAGCTGATTAGTATTTAATTTTACATTTTACATTATCCATACAAATAGGATGCCTTGGAATGTCAAGAAGATGACCAACAAAATTAACTTCTTTTAGAAAATCTGGTATAATAAACATATAAAACGAAAGCCTTTGACAAAAAGGCAATTGTATAGCCTAACATTCTAACAAATAGATCTAACAACACATGTTTTCTAACTAATGCATTTGATTTGTTTTTAATATATCTTTGATTTGATAAATAAGTTTCTTTTACTAAATTAATTACCTATTTTCTCTTCTAAATATCCATTGTTATTGTACTATATAAATATGTTCCAATTCAATTTACCTTACATAAATAATTAAAATCCAAATTTCAAAATTGAAATTAGAAAGTAAAACAATTCTAAATATCTTCTTTCTATTTTTTGTCCAAACAAATTAAATTGCTTAAATTCAACTATTCAATAACTATATTAATTTTGGTTTAGAATTTGGTAAGAATTTCCAATTGTTTACCAATATGAATTTATAAATGGAAGTTAAATATAAAAATTTCAAACACAAAAAGGATTTTGCCACCTAAACTTATTTTTCTAGCATAATGAGCTCTCAACCAAAAGATTATTTATAATAATTAAAAAATTGTACAAAACTAAATTTTTATTAGCACAAAAAGCAAATATAATACTAAGATTTTAATTGATTCTATTGCTTTATTTTATAGAATGTTTAACAAAATATTAAATGAATGTTACTACTAATTTGAACCTTTTCGGTGTAATTACTCCTAATTTTATTTTTAGTCAATTAGTAATCAAAATTCACGCTTTGGATATCTCGGGGATGTCCTATGCTTTACCATCAACTCAAGAGAATGACCACTAGAATTAGCCTCCCTAAAATCAAGTAGTACCTTAAAGTGCATCTCTAATATAATTGGCTACATATTGCCCAGACTTACTTACTACACATGTCTAAGCCAGAATGATGTTGGCCTTACCCACCTTCACGTCTACAGTAAAACCCTTACACCAAGAGTGCAAAACACTTCAAATTCCTATTTGTTCTTGTTTATTAAATTTCTTTCTCTTATTTGATTTTGTATCATAGGTTTTCATATTTTATTTATAGAAATGAATGTTTTTATTTGTTTGAGAATATAATACCAGCACCTTTAATTTAGTTGAATACATATAAGTATAATTAAAGGAGAAATAGTTCAAATGCATGATGTACATATTAATGTAGCACATCTTTGACTAAAACTTTTTTTATATGATATAGGGGTAAAATTTTCAACACAGGATATATGAACCAATCTCAGAATTCAAGCTTCCAAGTTGGCTAGGCAAAAGGCCAAGCAAAAATGAGTGAAGCTATTTTTTGGTATGGATGAATAACACAAATAGGACACATATACAGTTTAAATGGTGCATTCTTATTTGTTGTAATTGTTTCCATTTTCTTTTCTCAAGAAAAGACTAGTCAGATGGTGGACAAGGTTAGGAACATATACTTCTCAATCTACCAAGGAATCATGCAAAGAGGTTCAAGAATTCGTTTTCTGCTTCTTGGATAAGTTAGTTAGATACCAAAAAATAGTTTGTTTTTTTTTTTGTGTGTTATTGACTATGTAATCAACTAGCACTATCTTGCAGGCAGGTATGCAAATAAAAGCTAAAGCACTAAATGCTGCTGATTATATTAAGGATTCAATGGGGACGAACAAAATGAAACTGGTTGATCCTCCATACCACATCTACCTCTGAGGCACCTATGTTTTCTTGAGCTTTTGAGTTTTTGTTGTTTCGGTTGACAACATTTTCTTCATTTTGCTCATATATATATATATATATATATATGTATATATATATCTATCCTTTGAGCTAAGAAGAAACATCTCCTCTAGATTTTTCAGCCTCAATCATTTCTACAAGTTATTGGGTACGATAAATTTTGATTGTGTTAATGGTGCAAGCTAATTTTAAGTGGTAACATATCACCTTGTTTCTAATTTACATTTGACAAAAAACAGAACAAATTTAATGATTCAGCTGCTAGAAACATATCAGCCCATATGTTGCTTTTAACAACTCATGAGACATTCAAAGATGTCAAGGAAAAAAAAAATGAAGACCGAATCAATATATAAAAATGTAAACCTTTTATTTTTTTAATTAAAAAAAACTTTTATCTTCTAATATATATGTTAACCTTTTATTTTTGAGTAAAAAGTAAGCATCTATTGAAATTAATACTTAAAAAGATTTATTTTATTAGCAATTTAATAAGTAACTTTGCAATATATTAAGCCATCTGAATAAATGTTCATTATTTAATCCATTAAAATTTCGAGCCGCGCTTTTAAAATATATACATATATATATATATATATTTAATAAAAATCATGTTAAATAGTCACTAATAAAAACTCATGAATACAAGCTTAAAATAATAATAATAATAATAATAATAATAAAATTATAATAAATTATAATTATTTATTTGACTTATTACTCAATAGATAAACGTTTTTATATTAAGTAATGCATAAATTATATTTAAGTAACATTCTCAAAGTCTAAGTTTAATTTTTTTTATATATATCCATAATTTTATTTAGTTAAATTTTATAAGTATTTATATAATATAAATAAACGATATAAATATAAAATCATCAAGAATTGATCAAACTAATATAATTAAATTAAAAGCTTAACACAACATAGCACAACATAACATAACATAAGTTTCATGTTTAAACATAATCAACAATATTGAATTTATAAACTTTAAATAATAGCGAATAATTAAACAGGTCAATGAGAGTTACTTACAGGTATTGATAAGCGATGTATAATGTTGTCTTAGCATAATGCATTATATTTTATTGAGTATAATAATGTCAAAGCCATTGAATCAAAACCAAAAAAAAAAAATTCCAAACCATTTCCGGACAGTTTTGGTGTTCAACGGTTATTAAGGAAATGAAAGGGAAAAAACAAAGAGAGTAGTTGGAGTTTGAAGTTGAAAATTTGCGGAAAACAAATTTAGGCAATAATAGAAAGAACCTGTTGAAAGCAGAGATTGCAACAACATCGCCGTTTCGGAGGCCAAGTTGGAGCAGGCCACGAGCCAGACTCAGCACACTGTCGACCAACTGCTGGCCTGTTTTCTGGCGACCGCTGCTGATAGTAACGAGGGAGTTTCGTTTTTGGGTGGCCAAGCGGCTCAAGCACTGGCAAATATGGGCCTCCGAGTAAATTCCCATCTCAATCGAGAATTTGGTGTTGCTGAAAATGAAAGAAACTATTAGTGAGGGAAGGGGCTTCTGGGTTTGAATAAATGATAAAGAGAGGCTTGAAAGCGCGGCTCATCGCTTATCGTATAAAATAAATAAATAAATAAAATGACCTCCCGTGATGGTTAGGCTTCCACAGTCTCAATTTTCTATTGGACGTTATGATTGCCGCTTATCAATCCAAAA
>JBBYHK010000014.1:9396408-9411887 GCA_038382065.1 Adansonia grandidieri | reverse complement strand
TTTTGAGGATGAATCTGGTAAATTACTACTGTTTATTTGCATGGAAATTTCAAATTCTGGGATGATATCTTTTTTGGACAGCGGAATATTTTAATTATATTTAATAAATAAAAAATAAATAAATAAGATATATAGTAGATTTTTAATTTTCTTTGTATAGTTAGTAAACTTCAATGGCTGCCCTAATTTTTTTTCCCTTAACGGAGATGACAAATCTAGTTAAATTTATTTTATTTTCTGATTTTAGTCATTTTCACGCTAATTTGAGATTGGATTATCTTGGTCTTTATTTATTTTAAATTCAAGTCATTCTGTTTGATATTTAGATTGTTCATGGTTAAATCATTATACATTCATTTTGTTAACCTTTTATAATTAAATAATTAGATCTTAAATTAATTATTTAGATAAAATCGAATTTTATAAATTGTAATTAAGGTATTTATGAGTTAGATTGGAATTTGCTTAAACATTTTATCGACATTATATATATTTATTTACGTTCGATCTAACTTAAAATATAGTCATCAAATTTTATCTAAGCTCATTTATATTTTCTTTACAAATATATATATGTTTTTTATTTAATCTTTAATAATTTTTTAATTAATCTTCAAACAAGGATAAATTAAATATTTTTAAATGTTTACATTTTAATATTATATATAAATTATATAATATATATAAAAGTAACATATATTATTATTATATAATCGAGAAATGAGTCGAGTTGAATTTGGATATCTAAATGTTGAAACCAAGAATTAATTTATTTTTACACAAACTTAATTATTTTGTTTAATTAATTTTTTTAATTTAATTTTTTTATTCAAACTATCTCAAACATTAGATTAGCGCTCATCTTGCACGGATAGATGAATAAATCTAACCGAAATTAAGCTATTGAAAATTGCATTTTCATCGACTTATATTTTAATTTTGATTTTTGACATCAAGAACAATGCTACATATGATATAAATATATATATATATATATATATTTTCTTTTTTTTATTATTAGAATGGATAAGATGGGATAAGCTGTGGGCTAAGGGATACCTGAGTGAATTTGGGAAACATATTAAATTAAGTATGATGATGAGTTGTGTAGCATTTAATTTGAAGCAATTATTGAGTTTATGATTAATAATAGATACTGTTTGTATGTGTATGTAGGGTGGGAAGTCGTAGTATAATCCAGCTCAATATTTCCATTTACTCGTTACTTTTTCTCTTTTTCACTTTTGACTTCCAATTGATTTAGGAGTTGAAGCAATGAGCTGTACACAGCGATTACACTACTACAGGGGAAGTCTATCCATTGATATATAAAGACATATATATATATATATATACATACATCATTCTCTATATATCATAATTATTTTAAATATTATTAGTAAAATGTAAAAATTTTACAAATTTAATTAATATATATTTAAAAATAATAAATAATATATTTAAACTTTTACTAACGACATATTAAATAATAATTCAAATATATATTATTAATAATATTTATAAATTTAATTTTATAAGTAAAATATATTAATTTAATTAAAATTTTAAAAGAAAAAAGTTTTAAAAATTTATAAAAATTAAAAAATTCACTTATTTAAAAAAAAAAAAAAAAACTATTCACTAAAAAACAAAAGCAAAAATCTACCCATATCTTTTGTTTTTTCCCAGACGCAGCTTTTTGGACAATTTTTTTTTATCCCCTAGTTACGTATTGATTGTCAGTTTTATGAATACCTCAAAATTTTATATGACAAAGGCCGGTAAAAACAGGTAGATGCCTTACCTAGACTAGACCCTAGAGTAGTAAGATAATAACTACATATTAATAAAGGAGTTGAGTGAGTAGGTATATTGAGTTAATCTAGCATTAATTTAACGGGTGAACTTATTTAAATTTTAAATAATATATTAATATCCATATAAATTTAAAAATAATTATATCCTTTTATCTAAAGTTCTATCGGACATGTCTTAATTCACTCAAATTTTGAATATAATTTTTTTAATTTCATTTGATTCAGTTTGAATTATTAAAAAATTATTTTTATTTAAATTTAATTAAAAATATATAAATATTATTATAAAATTTTTAAATTTTTAGTAATTTATGATAATAATTCAAACTTTCAAATCTATTCTTAAAAAATTTTAAATTACGTAACAATCAATGGATATATCTAGAAATTATCTGCTAATCATATTTTTTAAACCACTAATATAGTAGGTGATCTATAATCTAGTACTAATTTTTACAAGAATAAAAAGTTGGAATGCCAAATTTATGGGAACCTGAATTTTAAAAATTGAAATTTAGATTTTATTTATTATATATATTATGAAAAAGAAATGCATAAATTATGTATAAAATTAATAAGATTTTATATGATCATATATTTAAAAAATATAAAAACATAAATTTTAAATTAATAAATATTTACAAATATTTTAAATTCATTATTAAATAGATATCTAATAAATCCGTGAATATTACATTTATACATATTTTATTACACAATTTTTACTACTTTTAAAATTTAAACTCATATTTGAAAATCTAAGTTTTCAAATACAATCTAATTATTAGGATAGATTGATACTCAAATAATTTTAAATAAAAAAACAAATATACCCTTTACAAAATATTATATGTCAAATTTGTTGTTGATAGAGTGTTATATTCTTAATTTCAATTACCGTTCAATCTATGACTACCTCAAATGCCAAAAGAAAAAAAAAACTGTTATTTATTATTTATTTTCATTTTTTCATCTAAAAACGTTCCTATCTACAAATTAATTTTAACATCAACTTTAACAACCATCTGTTTAAATTTTAAAAGGTTATATCTTGATTGTTTTATTAAAAATTATATATATATATATATATATTTTAAGTGCACATTAATTGAAAGTAATTTTAATACCTACTATACTTAAAAATGAGTGTTGGCGACAAATGAGTATTTGTGAGATGTTAAGGTCATTTGATCCTAGCTTGCCAAGCTCAATAAGGTTATTTTTTAAATGTTAAGGATAGTTGGGTCTTAATTTGTTTCTTTGCGAGGTCAAAAGTGTCCTGTGGCATAAATGATTTAAGGGAAAAAAAAAAATAGTTCGGCGAGAGGAAAAGAAGGAGAAGAAAGGAGAGGAGAGAGAGAAGAAAAGGGAGGGGAAGCCGACCGGTGCCTTACTGAGGAGGAGGTTGGCTGGAGAGAGGAGGGGTAGAAGGAGAATAGAGAAAATGGAAGAGAGAGAGAAAATAATAGAGGAAGAGGAAAAGGAAAAGGGGAGGAAAGAAGGCCGCTGGCAATAGAAAAAGAGGGCGACGGAAGAAGATTAATGAAGATGTCGTCTAAACTTAAAATCAATTGGTACAGGTGAAATGATTCAACTTAAATATAAAATTAAAAAAATTAAGGTTTAATAAATGTAAAATATCATTACCTAACATTTCTGTCATGTACTACTCAACACGCACTCCCTTCATGTGTTATTCAACATAAGCCTACTCATGGACAATTAGTGAAAGAATACAACTTGGGCTTCGATACCATGTGAAGCATCAAATTTAAAATTAATTGGTTTTGGGTGGAGAGATTCGCATTAAACATAAGATCATAAGAAACTTAAGACTTAATAAATGTAGGATATTATCATTTATTAAGGTTATTATTGTTTAAATTTTTTTATAATTAAGAAGAAGATGAAGGAAAAAACAAAAAATAAATAAAAATAGAAATATCAGGAAAAAATAGTTGTAATTTTTGTTTCTATTAATTTTGTTTTAATTTTTATGATTTATTATTTCATAAAAATAAATAAATATTAATTTTTTATTTAAATTTCAATTTTTTTATCATTTTATTGATTGTTAATGAAAAATAGGAATTAAAAATAATTATAATAGTTGATTTATCCTTTCTATTTATCAAATTCAATTTTCAAAAATATTCAAAAAAAAATATAAAAAGATAATAAGAAAAAAAAAAGAGAATTGCAAGAAAGATGATAATGTTTTTTTTTTTTTTATTTTTACTTGTTAAGTATTTTTCAAACAATTTTAATTTAAAATAATTTAATAAATTTATTCATGTATTTTTTTTTTGAGTCCTACTAAAAGAGGAAAAGAGACTAAGAAAGAAGAAATAAGAAGAGGAAAAAAAACAAATATGTATTTAATTTAGGATCCCGAAGATGCAGTGCAATTTTATACATAATTGGAGGGCTTTACGTTGGAATTGCACTCGCAGCTCTAGTACACTTTAACCTTCACCAGGACACTTGAAGGACAAGGGTTCAGTGTTCCATTGAATTCTAATGGAGGGTGAAATTTCAGTTTCACACTTTTTTTTTATTTTAAAATATTTTTAATTTTAATTTAAAATAACTTTATATTATTTTTATTTTATTAATCTATCATTTAAATAGTTTAAATTATTTATTTAATATATCAAATAAATTCAAATATTTATATAATAATTAATTAAAATATTTAAATAAATATATAAAACAATATATGTAAATTTTTTAAATGTTAAATGTTATTAAAATACATATATAAAGATAGTTTATAAATAAACTTTTATATTAGTATCCTTAATGATCATTTTCATTTTTATCTCATTGTCATCATTGCTTTTGCATCCAAATATGCATCCCAATCACTGATTTAAATCTTACCACTACAATAATTAATTTTACTGTAATCGCTATCTTTAATCCCATCAAGACTAATCCCACCTGTTCAAATAGACCCTCAATAATAATAAGAACGTTTTTCAAGTTTTAAAACATTGAAAAACCAAAATTTTGGTTTGCAACTGTCATCAATACCATACTAATCAGTAGGTATTGACTTTAAAGTATAACGAAACGATATCAATATTGCACCGTTTCGGTGTGAACCAACTCAACACACTACTACAGAATTGATTACATTACATAACAGATAAACTTATTGATCAAGAGGAAGCCACTCTACTTCTAGATAAATTTCTCCAGATTCAACATTTTGGAGCTTCAGTTGCACATCTTGTTTCACCTTCCCATCGATAATGTTAATGATGCTGTCCTCTATAAGTGCATTGTCGTCTGACTTCATCCATTTTCCGATCTGCATATTCCCAAACATTTCTGGGTCCCCATATGCCATTGCAGATGATATCAACGGCTGGATATCGATCTCTGCTTCTCCCATTATGTCATCAGCCGAGAACATGTCGTGATCATATACTTGCTACGATGTCCAAGTTCAACAGATTAGACAAGAACCCAATCATAATTATGCTTAAGATGTTAGAAAATCTCGTATGAATGAATAATAATGCATGCATACTTCAGCACTTCAACCACGCATCTTTTCATTTAGTTTATTTAACAATAAAGCATAAACAAGTATAAAGATATAAAGCGTTGAAATGCATGTCTAGCTTTATTCATAATAACACACAATTCTCTAATATATATGTTTATATGCGAAACTCCTAGTTAAGTGAGATAAATTGTAGTTGGGGTCGGTTTGAACAGATTTAACTGACTAAAATACCAAATTTGATTAATTCGGTTCAGCTCGGTCGATAGTAGTTAGGTGAGGTCTGCTTCATGATCTAGGCATTAATATCCCTTTATTTCCTCTTTACTACTCATCATTTTTATCAGTCGAACCATTAAATGGAGATTGAAACAACGAACAACCAGTTAGATGGTTCATCAAGCATGGCTACTGATATCAAACCAACAGGAAGAGTGGCTAGAAAATAAAAGATTTACATCCAAGAACCATTAAGCTTTTAGAGCTGAGAAGTGCTGGGATGTAATCATGAAAGTATGCAAATTGGTCAAGGTTCCCAGGTAAAACCATGAAGTGTTCCAGATGGAAAATAACAAAGCAAATATCAAGAAGTTTGGTAATATTTTAAGGTTTAAAGTAAAATAGTAGAGTTAGCGCAAATGAATCTGACTAGTTGAAAACCAGACTGACTAAGCCCAAATTGATTAATAAATTTAAAAACTTGAAAAAAGCAACCCGACTCTGAACCGACTCAGACGAATGGCCAGATATCTCAAATGATGTGAAACTGAAATAACCTGGCCTCACCACAATCCCACCTGATTACTGCTTTTTATGCACCTAGGAGCAACAAAGGTTGGCATGAAGTAACCCGCCAAACAACTGTTTTTCTCATGCAGGTCAAATTTACACTTCAAGAACCAGAATCTACACCCAATGAACTGGAACAACCCAAAACCTGAAATGATCCAAACCAGCCAACACGAAACCAAACCAACCTGAACCTAAACACTCCTTAAAAATGAAGCCAAATACATGAAATTCCTATGACTTGACCCAAAGTCAACACAATCAGCCTCAATGCCATGCACAGAACTTCAAAAATAGGTAGAAACCAAATTCTCATATTTCATACATAAAGAGGGTAATAGTTGTTCAAAAATATTACAAACTCTTTTTTTTTTAGGAAACAACTACAAGTTTCTTAATAGCATAGAATGGGAAGAAAACTACACTTACCAATTTCACAGGCCCATAATTGTGAGGAACAGACAGCATGAGGTCCTCATTCCAAACTGGATTCAAGTTGCTCTTTACTATAGTCGTCTGAATAGTCTAAAAAAAAAATCAAATACCCAACATTATGATCAGTAAAAGAAATAGCACAATTCAAAGCAAATAAATCTTATTCTCATTTTGATAGGGAAACAAACACATATGAAAACATGAAAGGCATGTCCAGAAGATACATGTTTAGCAGCAATTAAAAGGACAAACATATAAAGTACGACAAAAGCTTTAATAGAGTTCTTAAGTCTGAACTGCCATCCAACGGAGTGAATGGTACTACCAGCTTAATCCACATGCAGAACTGATAATGACGTAATGTATAAGCATAAATGCCCAGAAATCTATTTATGCACATGCATAAAGACAGAGGCACGGAAAGGTTACCATAATTTATAAAGGTCTATACCTTGAGATTGTCAAGAAGTAGCAACAACACAACGTATA
Source organism: Adansonia grandidieri (assembly GCA_038382065.1). Classification (NCBI taxonomy): domain Eukaryota; kingdom Viridiplantae; phylum Streptophyta; class Magnoliopsida; order Malvales; family Malvaceae; genus Adansonia; species Adansonia grandidieri. The sequence goes on along the minus strand of JBBYHK010000014.1, from coordinate 9,404,843 downwards.
GCCTTGGCAGGATTTTTTTTTTTTTTTATTTTGAGTAACGAGAATAAAAGCGAAAGACATGATGCAACTAACCTGCTGCCCAAGAGTCAGGACAACATAAGGATCACTTGTCATCATATCCCGGATTGCTAAATTTGTGCCTTTTACCACTTTGACCTTGAGTAAACCAATAAATTCCACCATGCCTTCCTGTTAGCAGTTTCATGTCAAACGGATTGAAGTCATTAAATGCAGCATATATAGCAAGTTAAATCCATCTTGTGATATTTTAGCTGTTAATGTTAATACAGACTTGACTTCTCTCAGAAAGAATACAGCCACAGCTTGTAACATTTAACGTGCACATTAGCAGGTTTTACTGGTAGTCTACTTTTCCAATAGTAAACATGAAACAACTCATATCATGCAAAGAAGCAGCATATAGAATATAAATCCTCAATAATTATGGATCTAGAAAAATAAAACTGAATGGAAGATGAGCTTACATATAGAATGCAACAGAAGCATGCCATCTACATGTTCAGTTCACCCTATTTGACAAGCAACTATATTATCTTTTAACATCACTAGCAGCATCTTTAAGGTTCCCAAACAATGAAGCAGATTGGAAGAAACAAAGAACAAATGAATTTACCTGTTCTTCTGATGGCCTCAATCTGAAGCTATCCAAAATCTTTGTAGAAAAGCTCGATTTAATGGAAGCAGAAGAATTCTTCCCTGATGTGATCCGCAAGCTTGGTTTCAAAAATTCTTGAAGTTCATACTTGGACCTAGAGAAAGATTGAAATAAGTAACTACTATAACATCTAAGCTAGTGATGTACCAAATCTGCTACATGCTTCCAGAACAAACAAAGAAAGAGCAATAACAAAATAAGTCAGATTGTATGTCATGATACTGCAGTTTATGCCCTGGCTTTCTACCTAAACCCAGTAAAGAGGTTCCAACAGAGGAATGGTATGAACACGAAAAATAGGTTTAGAACACATACGATGTCCAAGAGAATTGACAAAGAAATAATCAAGTTGATAGATTTTAAATTTATCTGGACTCTAACCTGATGAATCTCTTCCTCTCATCATGACTAGCATCTGGACCAGGCTTTGAATAACCTTCAGGTATATAGGCCTCGTAGATTGCATTAGCAGAGGAATTTCCTCCAACTTCTGTCATTGCATCAATTTCATCATCAGTCCATTCATCCAATGCTACAGATAAAACCTGGAATCATCAGAAAGTTAAAAAAAAAGAGGAAAAGAATAAAAAGAAACTCTTAAGCCAAAAAGAAACTAAAATCAAGTTTCGAAGTAAGGAGAATTATAAGCATGATATAGGCATCAATCTGGTCAAAATAATGATAATATAACAATAAAAAAGGAAAAAAATACCCTAAAGTTAAGCCCTTTAAGGGGAAAATTCATGACAGCACCCACAGTTAAAAGATTCTACAAAATAGCATAAACATGTGAATAACTTCAGTAAAACATATGAAATATTCAACTGGTATTATGAGCATAACAACCAACCAATAATGTTACAGTTGACAGATAAATGCTTTTGTGCCATATGTCAGTTCTGCATGACAATTTGAGTGCATGCCACAGACTCATACGGAAACACAACTAAAAAAAAACAATATTAATTTAGCAGCCAAAATGAAATTGAGCCTCAAAATAATTAAAATTTAATCTTGATCCATGAATGTTCTTCCTGGCTTCAATCAGGTTAAGCCCAGAGAAGCCTTAAAAAAGAATATACAAATATGTTAGTTAACACAGACATTCACTGTGGATAAATCAATGGTTATCTTAAATAAGCTAGCAGTTTTACTCATTAGTTGGCATATTAATTGATTAAATTTGTTTTTTGTTTCTTGTTCATATCATGAAACATTTTACTTATCAATTCTCTAAAATTCAAAGCCATGCTGCCGGATCAGTTATCAAAGTAGACACCTATCACCCAATACTTGGATCTCCTAACTGTACTAAGTTATCCAATTATATTATAATTCCCATGCTAAAAATCAGACACCCAAATTGCCGATGATAAATTATATAATCATACATGCCATAAACAGCCAACAGAAATTCCCTCATATGTTTCCCCAATGAGGGTCAAGATTCCATGAGGAAAATTATTAAACTAGATAACAGCCTAGAGAAGTCACCTTGGAGATTTGTGTACCGAGGCTTCTATGCACACCACAACATTTCAAGCATAGAAAGACTCCAATATTTGCTGATCTGAAAATACAATTGACAAGTGATTTTCTTAATACTTATATTACAAACTAACATGCATGCATATGCTTGGTATTGCCGTGCTTTACTTGGTTAAGTTCTAAGCTTTGCAGTAAATTCACACTTCAAAGGTGCCCAAGAGAAATGTATTCATCAGGTGCGCTATCTCCTACTCAAAGGAATAAAAATGAATAGGCAAAATCTAAGCAAGTTGTAATGATAAATCTTACGCCCATTTTGGATCTGGAGCACCACAATCAGCACAAATGCGATTATCTGTTTGATTCAATAAGCTCTTCAATCTTCTATTAGCTGCAAAAGAGACAATTTCTACACAATTCAGTAAAATAATCAATTAACAAAAATCAACATACATTAAGGAAGAGGACAGATATATTGTCATGAAAAAATATGCAATTATGCTGATAAAAAGGTTCAATTCACCAAAATGGGGAATCTTTCACCTCTTCCACTCGATGTAAAACCAAAAAAGTGAGCCGCTAAGTTTCCTGCTGTTTGATCACTGTGCAAAACCACATTATAATTGATTGCTTTTTGTGGCAAATCCAATTGCTTCAAGAATGGTAGAGAGGAGAAGGAGAAAAGAAAAGAAATGAATGGCATTATCCTTTCGTTCTCAAGCACCATTCTAATTCTTAGGCCTTTATATACACAAGTTTTACACTATGTAGTGAAGATAAGAAACTGAATTCTGCAAAACCAATTCCAAAAGATCGGCTCTCTTTAAGACAAGGAAAACGTTTTTTGTTTCAGCTCATTTTATTCCAATTGAGATGCACAGGCCAAATACATAATAATGCTAAGACCTCGTGCAACTACAATGAGAAAAAAAATGAGTGATTTGTGCAAATGTCGCATGCATGATGCATACTGAGTAAAAATTCCACAAGCGAAAAAAATTGTAAATTGCAAACTATCATTTTGCAAATTATTGAAGGAAAGCTTAATGACAAATCATTAAAATTTAGTGGAAAAACACAAAGCTAGGTGCTGCCTCAAAATTTCAGATGGAGAACATGATTATAATATATAATTCTTATAGCACAAAGTATGGAAATCATTCCATTAAATTGACTGAATAGAAGCATCATTGGTTGATGAAATATTAGCATACCTGAGGTAGACTTCATAACTGCACTCATTGCCCTGCTAACAACCCACAATAATCCAACAAGCAAGCTTGAAAAACTGAGAAAAAAGTCAAATAAAAACCAATATAAATCAGCTAAATGGAAGGCATGTAATTTACTAAATGTTAGAGACTTTTCTTTGTTCCTTTTGTGCTGTGTTTGTAAGATATCTATAATTTGCTATTTGGTTCATGGCATTAAAATTAATTACAGCATTCTAAAGGGAATTCTAATAGCAGAATAATATTACAACAATAAAATCAATAATTGTTAAACAGTTCCAATCAAACAGAGAAATGAAATTTAATTAAGGAAAAACTTCAAATGAAATACATAATAACATTATCAGAAAACTACATTTTTATTTGTAATGTAAACATGGAATGATTCAATTAATTATTATTTTTTAAAATTGTAATTTCTTTTCATTTCCTACATTTTTCCGCAATAGAAAGAAACGGGGAAATCCAATGATTAAAATTCAAGAAATCAGCTAAAAGTGGTAAACTTTTCCAAAGAAAAAAAAAAGGCAATATGAAGAAATAAACAACCAAAGCCAAAGCAACAATAGAAATTTCAAAAACCAAAAATGAGAGATCTGAAAGTGGTATTTGGAAATTCACCAAAGAGTTGAAATTGGAATCCAAGGGATACCCAGACACAGATTTGGGTAAGAGAGAAAGAAAGTGAAAGAAAATGAGAACAAGAATGAAAAGGTGATACAAATATGGAAGGAAAGAATGCAAGCTTTAATTAATTATTTTTCTATAACCAATAAAGATTTTTTTTTTGGGTTAAATGAATGAATCTTCCCATTATTTACCATTCATAATTCATAATCTCTATTAAGTAAATCAAAATGTGACAACTGCCCGTTAAAGTCTGTATGAAGGTAGTCAGTATCGTATTGATAGACGTATCATTTTTTTATACAGTTACATATCTGTATCAATGTGTTTCGGTGTATCATTTTGAGGTTATCGGAGTTTGAATGTTTTATGAAAAATATTTTCAAATATAAAATAAATGAGATTAAATAAATTTTATATAGTAAATATTTATTAATTATATATCATGTTCTATAAAAAAACTTCATCAAATATAAAAAAAAAATTAATATCAGTTAAGTAGTAAAGTTGAAATTTTTTAATAATCATTAAATTTATGAGTAATTATGTTTAAGATTCATCAAATTTATGAGTAATTATGTATAATATTTATCAGATTTAAGATCAATATTTGTTTATTTTTTTTTTACAAGCTTATATTATGTACCGGCGGGTACAGCTATTTTCGGTCGGTACCTACCGGTATGACCGATACAAGCCAAAACTAAGACCGAAACGAAACCATCGCCGATACCGTTATAAGTCGAACTGGTATGTACTGGTCGGTACGGTACCGACAACACCGGCTAAGTCCCAACTTTATTTAATTGAGTTATAACCCAAAACTTAAAAAAATAAAAATAAAAATCTTATTGCAACATTCTCTTTTCCTTCTTTTATATATATATATATATATATATATATGATTTTAAATTAGTCATAAAAATAAAAATGGGTAAACTTTAGAAAACACCTTATTGTTAGGGACAATAATATACTATCATATTTTTATTATCTTTTTGGGTTTTGGTGAATAAATGATGATTTGATTATTACAAAAAATTTATGTGTCTCTGGGTTGATGAGAAGCTCTGGTTTTTAACCAATTCATTTGAATCGTTTAGGATTCAAATTAATTCAAAGTGTTAGGAGTTGAATCAAACTTTAAATCCAAAAATTTCGAACAACTTTGCCGGCTCTGAAAAGCATTAATTTAATCACCAAGCAAGGCCTATATGTACTCTCCATCTTCTTCTCAGTTCAAAACTTAAAGGAAAGATAATAATGGTTGGAATGAAGCATTCAACGATGAGATTGAAAAGATGAAACACACAATAACAGGTAGGCAGATGAAACTCAACAATCAACTAAATTATTTAATCATACAAATGCATGTATGCTAACAGCAAAAATCAAGGTTTTTTTTTTTTTTTTTTCATGTGAACCCCATGCATGAATGAACAATGACAGCTTGTCTACCATGGCCACACTGGGCGTGACTTGGGCACAATCCTGCAAACCTAATATACTTCTACATGCCATTGTTTATTCTTCTTCAGCTGTGAAAGCTTCTCTTCCCAACTCTCTCCTCTCTGCTCTGCAACTCTTTTCAGTGTTTCTTGGATCCCAGGCATCAATCCCTTGAGCCCGCAGAAATATATATGGGCTCTGTCATCCAACAGCTTGAATATTTCATCACTGTATTCCTCAATTTTATCCTGAACATACATCTTGCCCCCGCTCCTGTTCTTCTGCTCTCTACTAAGAGCCCGATCGTATTTGAAGTGATCGGGGTAGTCCTGAAGGTATTTGGTAAACTCGTCATCATAAAGGAGACTGTCATTTTTGGCTACCCCAAGGAAAAGCCATGCAAGGCCGCGGAACTTAAACGTAACATCTTCCATAAACATACGGCGGAGGTAGCCTCTGAATGGAGCTACACCAGTGCCAGTAGCAATCATTATGTGGTTGGCATTTGGGTTGTCTTCAGGCAAAAGCATTATCTTTCCGGTGGGGCCTGCCAAGGAGTTAAGAGGAGATATTTAGATAGCTATGATCCCCAGTTTCCCCGTGAAGACTATAATTAACAGTCAAAAACAAGAGGGAAAAAAACAAAAAAAATAAAAAGTACATATTTTCGACAATCTTAGTCAAACAAAAATACTAAAAGAACAGGAATTTGATAAGATAATGGAAATGGTAAACAATCTTAGTGGAAAACAACCAAGATAATAATGCATAATTGGCTGGAATTTAGGAATAGTCTGGTTGGACCATCCAAAAGAAAATTCCCTTTTAGACATTTCGACACGTCTTACAAAGCTATCAGGAGAGCAAAAGTTAGTAACAGAGAAGAAACACGGTATTTTTGTTTTCTGAACTACCAAAAAAAATAGCTGTCTGAAATGCGAGTTACTAGGTGTCAATAGCAGTAAGGTGGCAAATTCTAACCTTGGTCCTACAGTATTATTAAGATATTTAGAAGGCATGTGCTTCATTATGGATGTTCCACTTTTATAAAAGGATCTTACCAGTGATCTGAACTTTATCTCCAGGCTTGGTGTTGCATAAGAAATTGCTACATACACCACTTTTTGAAGGATCCTCCTTTCCCGTCTCAGGGTCATAATAGACAGCACGACAAACACACCAACTGGCTGTCCTGCCATCAAAAGAATCTCCATACCTTGATGACGCAATGGAATACAGACGAACATTGTGGGGAGAACCTGGTTTCTTTGGATTTTCACCCTATGATAAAAGAAAAACGAAAATCTAATCAGCAAATAAACAGGAAATTTTAGAGAAGAAATCAATAAGGTAGAAACTAGAACAAAAAGTTTATGACTTCAATCTATGAGATTGAGAGCCACTAATGTATGCTACTGGACAATGATAGTTACAATTAGCGTAATACACACCAAGATCCCTGATATTCAAAAGTCAAAAACCATCTAATTCCTATGCTCCACATGATTTCTAAGCAAAGCAACTTTTATGCATGCATTGAAGTCAAAATATTCTAAGCATAAGAATTATAGATTAAATGCAACAAATCTCTGAAAACAATATAAGAAAAAAAAAAAGGCATTATGTTCGAGGTGACAGACTTACAGGAGGGATAACACCATAGCTCTGCCCCTCCCAGTATGGTACATTTCTACCATGATCAATCACAACATGGCAAGTCTCACCCGGAGCTTTTGGACCGACTAGTCTCTCAACAGAAACAATGGCAGCCGTGTAAGGTTCCTTGGGCTTGAATAAATTTAGCGGGGGCTCTTTCGCAGTTTCCAACTCTAAAGGTGAAACTGCAACCTTGGATTGGCTGGATTGTTGCACTGACATGCATAATATGTACTGACCACTCTTCTGTACATTTCGTAATTTCAAATCCAAAGATAAGGTGGAAGCCCATGACTTGTCACCAAAGCTTATACCATTCCTCTGCAACAAAGCCAATGGCTTCTGTATTATGAACTAATTTACCATATGCAACACACACAAGGTTAACTTAAAGGATAAAGAAACGCCAGCCTGAAATGTCATCTTAGGAAATAGTGCATCTCTAGTTCAGTTATTGCACCAACAATATTAATAAATGAAAACGATGAATACTGTCGTCTAAGATGTGGAAAATCAGTCAACACAAAGCTGAATTTTGACAAGCAAACTCACTTTGGCAATTGTCACTGCATTCAAATATGCATATCCATGTGAAAAGTACATCATTAAAAAGGACAAGCAGTGTATAACATTAATGAAGCAAAAGAAAACTTGAGCTGTCAAATGAAGTTCAGCACCTGTGTGTCCATAACCTACTCCAGAGGCATAAACCAGATGGAATCACACTAGAACAATGACATATTTAACTATTTAATTCTTTTATTCTCGGCAACTTTAATTATAAAGGATTTTAAACTTGTTAAGTTGCAGTAAGCCGAGTGAAGAAGGTGGCTCCATACTGAAGTACAAACCGATATTTAAAGGAAAAAAAAAAAAGAAATGAAAGAGCTATGTGATTCTTTTGCTGTCACCAACTTTGACTTTTTGAAAGAAAGAATCAGAAAAAGGGATGATCATTTGGCTTTATAATTTCAATTTTTAAGGCAAATCAGCTGCATGACAGAAGTTGGAGATTGAAGCTTGCCATAAAGAAGGAATCACAGGCAAGGCAGTGCATTTTTATAGTTGGTTTTGACACTTGAAATAGTAAAATAAGAGAGGAAAGATGACAATGCTATTCTTCTTTGCCCATCATGGTCACTCTCAGTCTGAGATCGGTGCTTAAAACATTCACTGCGTTTTAGCCACCAAAAAAAAAAAGACTTGTCTAAATCTGGTTGCGGGTGATCAATTGTTATGACCGCACATGGCGACGACCAAAACGGCACTACTTTTACATGCCGATCGCCATATGGCGACGATCGAAA